>SNQJ01S0172150.1:1118-15342 GCA_010110895.2 Picea sitchensis
TATACCTCCTAGTCTCCTATATATACCAAGGAGACATTTTCATTTTGAATCATCTTGTACTTGAACATTTAAGTGGGGTAAAAGGAGGTTGCCCCCTCGAAGAGGATTATTATCTGAAATTATCTTTTTTTCAAGGCGTTGAGCACTTTTTATGAGGTTTTTCTATGCTATATTGGTATTTTGTTCTTAACACTGCATCATCAACGAATCATGTCAGAATATATCCATATCATATCATCTAATCATATGCACTAATATCATGGTAAAAAAATCAAACCCCAATGGTACACTCCCCGACTCGATCCAGAGTCCAAGGGGTTCCATCTATGCCTCTGCATCCTTGAGGTCCAAACTCCTACACACTCAGTAAAACCGAGTCAATAGCACATGTCTATGTCAATGCAATAAAACAACATCTCATCAAACCATAACACCTCATAATCAAAATCAAATGTTTTAATAGCATAATAATCTGGATCACTTATGAGCAAGTGTCCTCAAAGAATAAGTTCACTTAGTGCACCAGAGCGGGATGTTACATACACCTTCTCTTGGTCTAAATTTCATCCTGAAGTTTCACAGTATAAGTGCCAAAATAATGTGTATCACAGTATCATAATTCTATCTATCAAACAAAAATGGAAATTGTTGGCACATATCATATTCATCCTCCCAAATCATCGAGTGTAGACTATAGTTGTCTCACTAGACCTTGACCTGATCTAATATTTGATGTCATAGCTATTGGACATGATGATCCAAGATGTGGACCAGATCAGCCATGAGCACCCCCTCGTCCGATACCTGGAAGGAACTCATGTCAATAACATGTGTAAGATCACTAATATAATGTCTAAAAATAGATACATGAAAAACATCATGTATACACCTCAAAGAATCAGGAAAGGCTAGTCGATAGGCCATGGGCCCCTTTCTCTCCACAATCTCGAAAGGTCCCATGAACCTAGGAGAGATTTTAGCTCCCTTTACAAACTTGATCGAACTCTTATGCGATTTAACCCATAAGAAGACTCGATCACCAACCTCGTAACTATGGTCGACATGGTGCACATCGACATAACTCTTCTATCGATCCTGTGCTTCTTTAATCCTTTGTCTTATCATTTTCATTTGCTCTTCCAATTCTTGGATCTCTTTTGGTCCCACTAGGACCCTATCCTCAAGATGATCCCAGCTCAAAGGCGTCCGGCATGGTCGCTTGTAAAGAAACTCGAAAGGTTCCATCTTAATGGTGCTTTGGTAACTTCTGTTATAAGCGAATTCCACCAGTGGTAGGAATTCTTCTCAACACTTTTGTTGGTCCATCACGTACATGTGCAACATTTCCTCCAAGGTCTGGTTCATTTGTTCGGTCTACCCGTCAGTCTCCAGGTGATACATAGTACTAAAGTAAATTTGAGTTCCCAAGGCCTCTTGGAAACTCATCCCAAAATCATCTAGTAAACATCGATCCTCGATTGGATATAATCCTGTTAGGCATGTCATGCAGCCTCATAATCTTACTGATGAAAACTCTAGCTATGTCAGGTGCCTGATACATTGTACACATAGGAATAAAGTGAGCACTCTTTGTTAGAGTGTCTACTACTATGAAAATTGAGTCATGTCTCCTTGTCGTCAGTGGAAAGCCAACAATAAAGTCCATTGAAATAACCTCCCATTTTGATTCCAAAATAGCATGTGGCTGTAGTAATCCTACTGGGTGTCTATGTTCATCCTTTACCTACTAACATTCTAGACATCTGGCCACATAGTTGACTATGTCTTCCTTCAATCCCTTCCAAAAGAATAAGGGTTTAAGGTCCACCCTCATCTTCGTGACTCCCGGGTGAGCCATGTAGACGGCTCTATGAGCCTCGCTTAGGATAAACATCCTCAACTCATCATTTGACGATACGTAAATCTGATCTTTAAACCTCAATAAACCATCTCTATCAAACCTCGAACTCTTTGTACCAGTCATCATCACACTGTAAAGTTAGAATCTTCTCACGTAGATTCGTCTAAAGAGGCAGTACCGAAAAGATGTATGGTCTTTGACTCAATGCATTTGCCACTCAGTTCATTGTTCCTTTTATGTAATTAATCTTGAATTCGTACTTGCTAAGAAATTCTGATGAATGCCATTGTCGTACATTGAGGTCGCTTTGTGTAAAGATGTATTTTAGTCCATAGTGGCCAGTCTTTACTTTTAATTTTCATCCAACAAGGTAGTGTCTCCAAACCTTCAAGGCATATCCGATGGCTAACAACTCCAAATTTTGCGTCACATAGTTCTCCTCATGCCTTCTCAGTTTCCTCGAGATCTAAGTGATCACTCATCTGCCTTGCATCAAGACTCTGCCTAAGACTTCCTTGGATGCATCAGTGCATACCAATAAGTCTGCGTCCATGTCAGGGACCTTTAGTATTGGTGCTGGTGTCAACAACTCCTTGATCCTATGAAATTCTTTCGTGCATTTCTCTATCCAAACAAACTTCTTGTTTTTCTTCTGCAATTCCATGATCAGATTTTCTATCTTCGAAAATCCCTCAACGAACCCTCGATAATATACTGTTAAACACATGAAGCTACAAAATTACGGGACATTCATCGATGCAGGCCATTCCATAGTATTCTCGACCTTTGTTCGATCCATGACGATGGCTTCAACGGATATGACATGCCCTAAGTAGTGAATCTTCGATTGATAAAATGATCATTTGGACAAATTCCCATTCAATTTGTGCTTTCGCAGACACTGTAGTACCAAGCGCAAGCACTCATCATGATCCTTCGTTGTCCGAGAGTAAATCAAAATATCGTCAATGAATACTTGGATGAACTTATCCAACTACTCACAGAACACCCTGTTCATCAAACTCATAAATACCCCTGGGGAGTTTGTCAGTCCAAACAGAAAAGAAGTAAACTCGTAATGTCCAAACCTCGTCTTAAAGGTAGTCTTATGGATGTCATCTTCCTTAATCCGTAACTAGTGGTACCTTGATCACAAATCGATATTTAAGAACACCATCACACCCTTCATCTAATCGAATAGATCATCTATCCTCAACAATGGATATTGATTCTGGATCGTGTCCTTATTCAATTGACGGTAGTCAATGAAGAGCCTCCATGACCCATCCTTCTTTTGTATGAAAATAACAGACACACCCCACGGTGACACACTTGGACATATCAGTCCCAGCTCTAGCAATTCCTTCAGTTTCATTCTCAACTCCTGTAACTTCGTGGTCAAAATCCGATAAGGCATTCTCACTATCGGTTCAGTCCCCAGTTTTAGGTCTATGGTAAACTCCAATTCCCTCCCTGGTGGCATACCAGGTAACTCCTCTGGAAATACGTCTGCAAACTCTATCACCACTGGAAGGTGTTCTATACCTTCTGCTACTCCCTTCTCATTTAACATAAGGATCACATAAAGCTTGCACCCCATGCGCATGCTCTTCTGAGGCTGAAAGGAAGAGATGAACCTCAGGGAAACTCCCTGGTTCCAGCCTACAATCACATGTCTCTATCCCTCATCATCAACCAAGCTCAATCATTTCGTCTTGCAGTTGAGTATCACCTCATGCGATTCCAACCAGTCCATACCGATCATGATGTCATAATATCCTAAGATCATGACATACAGGTTGGACCCGGTGACAAAATCTCTCAGGTTAAGGATACAGCCCATAACCTTTCCTCCAACCTTTTGTTTGGCTCTCGAGGCCATCTCTATGAAGCTAAACTCATCCTGTTGAATTGCCTTTACCTTGATCATTTTTAGCACTGCACCAAAAATGAAACTCTCGGTAGCATTGAGATCTATCAAAATACTAAGGGTCTGGTCAACGACGGTACCTATCGTCTCGAGCACAATCGACTGATGCTCTTCCTGGTAGTTATTCACCTCTACATGAATCTGATGGGCCTTGCTCATATCTCCCAAGGTAGTGGGTCTAGCTGATCTAGATGTTGTAGTCCTCTCCATAGGGAAGTCGCACTAGTAGTGTGGTGTTGGCAACCAATTCACTTTTTCTATTATCCTATAAGCTGCCTACACCTATGTCTTGCAAACATCAAGTTTTTCATCGCATTTCTCAAATAGATGACAATTTCATTTCCTACGACATTTACACATTTGTCTTCATTAATTTTTCACGACTGTAAGCGTGAAAACTTCTCCTTTCGAAGTTGTTTTTCGATCATTATCTGAACTGTGAATATTTCTTTTATCATTATGCCTATTGCGCTTACCTTTTATTGATCATTATACGACTGGCAATATCCTTTGATCAGTTCTCATACTTTGATTGATTATATAACTTGATTTTATTGAAGGCATTTAGCCTTTGGATTTGCACTTCATGTGGCTTGCCTTATCATTTTATGGGAATGCATAGGGGTTATGATTAAATTTTATGATATAATCCTTATGTTAATATTTTCATGACTCTTGGCTTGTTGACTATATGAATATCATTTAGGCACCTTGGTTGAACTTTTGTTTATATGGATCAATACATTGGCGCATAGTTGATTTTGGGTTTTGATTTATATGTCGGATGTTTTAAACATTATGGTATAACACTTACGCGCACTGGTATACACCTTTGATTTTATTGGTTGTACACATGACTTAATGGTTGAACTATTATTATGGAGTGAACAACTATGAAATTTGGCGGTTGTACTTGGATAATGAATTTTATGCATGGCAGACTCCACCACCTTCGCATGCGCGCATTTATGCTTACCCCTTTTGGCTCATTCATTGTTGTTGGTTCAAGTAGCTCTGTTACTGTATGTGTTGGTGAATTCGAACCCTTCTCTTACCATGCATTCTGCTCCATGGCCCCAGTTGTGCGAGTTGAACCCAATGGCAACCAAGCCCTGTTGATGTTTGACAATGCCCGCCAATATTTAGCAGACAATGGATGGCTTACCTTCGTGAAACATTTTGAGGGTTTTAACCTTTGCGTAGCTCGACAGTTTTCCATGACCTTTGATGGATATCGAGCCAAGGTCGGCAATGTTTAGTTAGAGATTGATGAACAGTTTATCATCTCAACCAAGGGGTTACCTACTTCGGGACAATGCTGGTTTAAGAATTGCAAGGTCGAAGAAGTGTCGTGGACATTGTTTTTTCAGTCACGCAAAGTCACCTCTTGTGACAGAGGTATGCCCATAACTATGCTCAAACCATGATGGCATGACTTGTTAATGATAATAAAGCAGTTTGTGACCTGTGAAGGTCGATACGGGCTTGTGTTCCTTTACCAACTGCGTCTATTGAGGATTTTCATAGGGTATCCTGTAAATGTGCCATTCTATTTTCATCAGAGCCTGTATAAGATGTCCAAAATTTTTAAGAGGCACAAGGCTGACAACAGCCTATTTCACCATGGGCTTATTAAGCTCATTGTTGTTTATCATTTGAATTTGCTTTGATAATTGGAAGGATTTCATTGCTCATAATGGCTTTGAAGACACCGACCCTGTACAGGTTGATAAACCTGTGGTAATTGAAACGAAACCCGAACCGCCCGCACCCTTACATCTCTTATTGCCTAAACCCTCTTTCGAGCCTCCTGTTGACCTACCTGACACTGTAAATAAGAATGCAGAGGCTATGAAAGAGCCTATGAGAAAAAATCCCAAGGCAAACCTTACTACAAATGTTAAAGGGAAAAGGAATGCATGACTCATTTCGATAATGGCCAGAACCAAACCAAAACCTCTTGTTGAGCCAAACCTTATCATATTCAGTGAGGACTCTGACTTAGAAGTGGAACGTTTTTTAGCTAGTGATTATCCCTACTCGCAAGGTTTTTTTCACGAACCCCATTATGATTTTGTATCAAACCTACCCCCCTGCCTAAAGGATGACCCTAACTACCTGGGTATTAAAGTACCTTGTGAAACCCTCGGTCATTTGTCCAAACCCTCACCTACTCTGTATAAACCCATACAACCACCATGTGATCAATGCAATTCATGGTTAGAGAGATATTATATTGATGTCCCAATACTCCAATCAAGGATTCAATCATTGGAAGATCGGATTGCAGTCCTAACGAGTCAAAAGGCCAAGCTCTAAATGATAGATAAAAAGCAAAAGAAAGTCGGTTCCATCCTGTTCAAAAATGTGGAATCAGCCACGGCTGTTGTAAATTCCAAGTTGGTATAAGCAAGCAACCTCGTTGCTACACAGGTATGGTTTTCACATCATTTTGTTTTGTAAATAATCTAGGTTGATATAATGTTTTCAATTCAGTTTTTAAATAGTTTTGTTCACAGCTTGAATGGCTCTGTTATATTGCGTGCATTCTATATATAGCTTTGCTTTGAATAAAAAGAAATTTTGATTCAATATATGATATGATTGTTCCCAGTATAGAAATCAATAGATTTTTATTGGATTTGAGTAATCTTCGCATGAATTTGATTGATTGGCTTGCCTCGTTAAGGTGACAAAATTAATAGTTTGCCTTCAAATGAATTGGTTTGTATCCGATTTGAAAAGGAAGTTTTTCATATTCAGTTTAGAACACAATCGTGCTCAGATTTGATTTGGTTGTGATCCATATGCTATGGTTGTTAAATGGTTTGATTAATTTTGATTGTTACAATTTTGCTCGGATTCGATTTCATTATCATTGATATGCTATGACTGATAAATGTTTTTAGAAAGATACTTGTTACGATGATGAGTCGTGTGATGTTCTATCTTTGATTGTTTCCAAGTTAAGGATAATGACTCTATTTCTTTGATGAAAACAATATGCTCAAAAAACATTCGCGCACAGATCGGGAATGAATCCAAATCATAACAACTATGTGAAAAACTTAGCCAATTGATTCTCTCTTATTCTAAGTTTGTCCTATGAGTCGAGTTCATATTATAATTGATGCTCTGTATTTTAAATTTTTGAAATGAATTGGTCAAACCCTGATATGATTCGTTTGATTGAAATGATTGTGATCAAAATTAATCGATCCTGTTTTCTTACTGTGCAATGATCAATGATCGAAATCTATAACAAACCCTGTTTGATTAATCCTGTTATGATTTTGTTATGAGTCAATTATCGTTTGGATTCGTTCACAGCCTAAATCGCTTGCTATACAGTTATCGCGATAATCCTGTTCGATTCACAAGTGTAACGTTGTGTTTGCGATTTGTTCTATTTTCAATTGAATATCAAAACAATCTCATAACAGATGGATTCGATTTGTTGGGAAACAATTACGATTCTGTTACATATGATTTCATTTACCCGACTCATGACTAGAATTGAGTATTGCTATCTCTGAACTCGGTTAAATGATGTGTATCATGTTTGAGTTCATAATGGAATAACAATTTCAATTTATGATTCGTTCTCAAGTAATTATTGGATGTCAATTGAATTAAATTTCTTATAAGATTTGATTTAATTTCAATTCTGATTTTGTATCTTATTTTAGACTAGCTACAGAATCAGATGATTCTATAGCTAAGTCTGTAGAATTAGATTTTTATTGTTTTATTCATAAAATATCTCTCTAACTTGTCTATTTCTGACCTGTTAAAGGTGAATTCGAAATTCCATGGGATTTCATGGACAGTTTAGAGGATATTTGGATGTTTTAGCTTTATTTTAGTTTCTTAGTTTAGACAACTTTGGGATATCTTCCCAGATTATGTAAACAATTTTATAACTTCCACAGGGAGGTTTTACCCTGTGGAAAACCTTTAAATACTTATTATTTTTGTAATAATGATCATCCTCATTCATGGGAGAACAAGGATATGGAATTTTAATACAGATTGAGACATAAATTGATGTTCTGTTACAGCTTTAGCTTTTCATAATATCAATATTTTGTTTCATGTTTATGTGTATCAATTTGCATTTGGTTAATGACTACTTTAGCTATCTTAATCTTTTTCCAGTGATATGATTTAATTAATATAATCCATATCTGATTTCTTCTAGTACTTAAAAAACATAGCAATTACTTGATTCAATTTGTCGACGACAGATTTCTCTTCTTCATTAATTGGATTATTAAGTATAAGTTTTTGCATAACAGGTTTACCTTATTCCAGAGATTTATAAATCATATAATTGTTATGATTTTTTTTTTTTTATGTCTTGTTTGTCCTGTAAATAAACTCAAAGAGCATTGCAGCTATCGTTTACGAGAAGCTTCTGGATTATCCTGTGTGAGTTTCCTTCCTCCAACCAGCTTCGAAGTCATCATACACATGACAAATCTGGAGCGTTTCTAGGTCCGTTTGTTGTTTATTTGTTTAGTATATTTGTTAGTATTTTAGTTAGATATATGTGTAATTTGTATATTAGATTGTTTAATTTTATTAAGTTTTATTTCTTGTTCATAAAATCAAAAAATTAACAAAAATATCTTTCTCTGTCTTAGGGCAGAAAGCAAATGAGTTTTCCAGGTTTTATTTAAATCTGTATTTTGTAGATATTGTATATTTTTTGAATAAGTTATAGTTCAGTTAGTAGTTTGTATATATAGATAGTAGATTAGTTAGTTTGTTTAATAGTTAGTTTAGATTAGATTAGTTTATTATTTTGTTTTATTTATTATTAGTTAGTTTAGTTTGTTTTATTTAGTTTTAGTTAGATTAGTTAGTTTAGATTAGTTTTCTCTTTGGTTTTCCTAGGACCTTAGATCGGCTAATGGAGCCGCTAAACTCGTCAGGGTGGTTCATTCCAAACGGCTTGGGTTATTAGACAACCCCAGACCGGTTCCACTCTCTCAGTTGACGGACGGTCAATTTCGCCTGTCAACAAATGGCGCTAGAAGGAGAGCGTGAACTTAATTAATGGCACGAGGCAGTCGCAAGACTCCTCCCCCCAATCGCTCACCTATAGTGACTAGAAGTCGTTCACACGATAATATTCCCCTTCAAATAACAGCTACTTCAATCGAAGATCCGTAGATCACAGTTGAGCCAGCAACCCCTAATCCTACAAGTGGTGACATGAAAGAGATTGTTCGTTAATCTCTTATTAAAAAACATAGTTCCTTAGCTCGTCTTAGGAAACCACACCGTCCATGGGGTCAACCTTTTGAATTCTCTGATATCAGAGAACAATTAGGTGACACTAACCTCACTGTGAATCCCATAGATCCAATCACAAATCCTGTTGCAGGAGGATATGGGATACCTCCTTCACCACCTCCATCATCTCCTTCCTCTTCTGGAGGAGATTCTCTTGATGAAGGCAATTCACCTTCACAGCCTTCCACACCCACTACCCCAATGGCAAATCAGAACAATCCTACTAGACCCTGGCTTGATCAGGATGTTGTAGCTGTACCTGGAGCTCAGCACCCTCTACCTAAACACCCAGAGAAATGGCTTCCCAAGTTTGATCTTGATTCAAAATAGATAGCTGAAGATCATATCAAAAAATTTATGTTAGCCATTAGACTCCGCAATGTCGAACATGAAGACGTCGTCTGTAGGTTGTTTCCTTATACTTTTGAGGGTAATGCATCCACTTGGTACTTTTCCCAACAACCCCATACCATCGTGTCTTGGGAAAAGTTTGAGTCATGCTTTTTGGAAAAGTTCGAAGACGGTAAGCCTCTGGAAGTCTTAGTCATGGACCTTTCCAGCTTAAAAATGAACCCAAAAGAAAAAGTTAAAGACTTTAATCAAAGATTCTTAACACTTAAAAATAGAATCCCTGCAGATTCCATGCCTGCTGAGGGTCTTGTAATAGCTTACTACACTAAATCTTTACATCAAAGTATAGTTGTTTGGGTTAAACGATCCAAGAAAGACACGTTGTTAGAGGCCTTCGAGGAGGCCAGCCAGATTGAAAAAGACATACTTAGTCTTAAATACTCTTCTAGCAACGATACCAACACTAGTTCTTCTTCCAAAAAGAAGATTGAAATTCTCCCCAGACCTACTCAAAGCAAAACACAACCTGAAAACTCTGATTTGGAAAATTTAACTAAAGTTGTTGAAAAATTGTCAAATCAAGTTATAGACTTAAAAAGGTCGACTGAAGAAGCTTCCTCGAGTAAAGGACCCTACAAGCCCCCTTTCCGAAAACCTTTTCCTACCAACCGACCTAATCCAAACTCTGAAGGCTTAAATCTAGAAAGTTTGCAATGTGCCCTTCAAACAATTCTAGAAGCCCAAGATAACTTGATGCCTCCTGAGATTCCTGAGGAGGTAGTTGAACAGGAGACAGTTCAAGAAGAAGAGTCTTCTCCAAACATATTTGGACACTTCTCGGATAGTATCTTTCAAGCGAACTTTGAGACAGTTCATCCTTATAATACTAGGAGTAAGACAACAAACAAGCCTTCTACCGAGAACACTATAACTTCACCACCAAAGCCATCTAAATTAGCTGAGCCTAAACAGAGTAATGTGAACCCCAACTTAGATTATGATGTTGTTGAATATCTTAAAAATTTAAGGGCTAACATTTCTATTTATGAGTTGTTGAAGTTTCCATTTTTGTTACAAAAAATGTTGCAAAATATTTCAGAGAATGGCAAAAGTGGCAATTCCAATGGTAACAAGGTTGTCCAAAGAAAAGTTCCGCAGAAGACTTCCACTAAAAATAATCCTGATTCTCAAGATAAAGGAAGCCTGCCTGTAAGTAATGTAAATAATAAAGTAGCATTAGAAATTGTGAGTAAGAAGCCACAAGCTATTACTCCTAGCACTCGCAAGAATGTACCTCCATTTCTTTTGACTTTCGAGATTTTCAACAGAAATGTGCATAATTGTATGGTCGACTCAAGGGCATCATTCAATGTGATGCCTTGGTCTGTATGCCAAAAGATTAACCCTGAAGTGGAACCATCTACTTTAAAAATCATACAACTTGATCGGACAAATGTTAAAGTTATAGGCGAACTAAAAAATGTATTGATTAGATTATCGTCTAACCCAAAGGTTCATCAGGTTATTGATATAATCGTTGTGGATATTCCAGAAGTGTATGGTATATTTTTGAGCAGGGACTGGTCTAAGTAGCTACATGGTTACTTTGCAACAGACTGGTCTCACTTATGGCTCCCAGAGAATGGTAATCCTAACAAGATCAGGGTGAATCGTGAACGCTACCTTAAGTTCACGGTCACAGATTTGAACGATCCCAATGAACCATATACACCTTCTGCTGATTCAAACAAAGTCCAAGGAATGGACACCTTCTTCGGAAATTTCATGGCCGAAGCTTCACCTATCATTAATCTAGAATAGCGGTCTGAGATTGTAGCATATATGCAACCAACAACTTCTATGCAACAGTCCCATGAGCCGGAAGGAAACCAAATTTGGTCTCTATATTTCGACGGTTCTAAGTCTAAAGAAGGAGCTGCTGAAGGCTGCATCATTATCAATCTGGCAGGTAACAAGACATTAATGGCTTGTAGACTAGAATTTGAATGTACTAACAATACTACAGAATACGAGGCTTTACTACAAGGTCTCAGAAAAGCTCTGGATATGAACATTCAAAACCTAGTTGTATTTGGTGATTCTGAAATAGTGGTTAGACAGGTAAGAAATTCTATACACTGTCTTTCCCCGCATCTCAAAAGTTACCAGTCTAAGTTATGGAGTTTAATGAATAAATTTTATGCTTTCAATATAACTTCCATTCCTAGACTAAATAATGTTGAAGCAGATCTACTAGCTAATGTAGCCTCTAAACTTCTTCTTGCAGAAGGCTTATCCCCAGACGCATTCTCCATCGAGCTATTGTTTTGACCATCTGTTCCTGACAATATCACAAAATGGAGAGTATTTGACGATGATCAGCAGATCATTAACTTTCTGCACATGGAAGAAACCTTCCAAGGCACGGTGATAGATGAAAGCACACATGACGACAATTTGCACGATTTTACGGTAATACCTGATCCGAAATCTCCTGAAGTTTTATCGGACATGGTAAATTCCATACCCAAATCTATAGTTAGATTAGAAAAGTTTTATGATTTTGAAGATAAATTTAAAAATAAGGTCAATTGTAAAACCAATAGTTCCTCATTGTCCTATGAAAAAGTCAACTTAGGAACTAGTGAAAATCCTCAGTGTATTAATCTAGGCTTGGGATGTTCTAGAAAAGAAAAAACTGCCTTTGTTAAATTATTTAAAGAATTTAAGGGTGTCTTTGCATGGACATATGATGATCTTAAAACGTTCAACCCTAATATCATACAACATGTCATCCCGATGAAACCCCAAACTTTACCCTTCCAACAAAAATTGAGGAAGATGCACCCTAAGCTAGAACCGACCGTTCAAAAAGAACTAAATAAACTCCTAAGTGCTAAAATAATTTTTCCTGTTAGACACACTCAATGGGTGTCCAACCTTGTCCCATTTCGGAAGAAAAATGGGGAAATTCGACTTTGCGTTGATTTCCGGAACCTCAATAGAGTGTCTGACAAAGACAATTATCTTGTCCCACCCATGGAACAGATCCTGCAATAGGTATCTGGTTCCGAGAGGCTATCTTTATTGGATGGTTTCTCTGGATACAACCAAGTCTTGATGTCTCCGCCAGACCAACTCAAAACTACCTTTCATACTCCGTGGGGCACTTATGCTTATCGCAAAATTCCCTTTGGATTGATTAATGTTGGTGCTACCTTTCAGAGAGCAATGGACATTGTTTTTGAGTCTTAATCAATCACTCTGTCATAGTTTACTTAGATGATTTGACCGTTTATTCTAAAAACAAAGACGATCATCTAGCTCACCTACGAGCCGTTCTGCTACGATGTCATAAATACGACATCTCCTTGAACCCCAAAAAATCCATCTTTGCAGTAGAACAGGATAAAATTCTAGGATTCATTGTGTCTAGTGATGGGATGATTATTGACCCTGAGAGGACTCAAGTCATCGCTAAACTTCCCCCTCCTACATCCAAAAAATTCATGCAGTCTTTCTTAGGCCAAATTAACTTCGTGAGAAGATTTGTCCCCAGTTTCTCCGAAATGGTCCGGCCTCTACAGAATCTAATTAAGAAAGACACCCAATATCACTGGGGACCCACAGAAAATCAAGCTTTTAATGCCATAAAGAAGGCCATAATAGACGCTCCGTCTCTCATGAGCCCTGACTTCTCTCAAGATTTTACACTCTATACTTTTGCCTCTGACAATTCCCTATGCCGCAGTCCTAACTCAGAAGAATTCCGAGAACAACGAAGCACCCATCGCCTTTATGAGCTCCGCTTTCAAAGGTGCTGAACTTAACTACCCAGCGGTTGATCAGCAAGCCTACGCTATTTTCAAAGAAGTTAAGCACTTCCAGTCCTATATTTTGAAGTCAAGGATGAAAGTCATTTTACCCTACCTTTTCGTAAGGAACTTGTTAGTACAGAAGGAGTTAGGAGAGAAGAGAGCCAACTGGGTCACCTCCTTGCAGGAGTATGACTTGGAAATCACCCCAGCCCAGATCGTGAGAGGCCAAGGGTTATGTAAGTTGGTTGTTGATTTAGAAACAGGACAGCTAGAAGATAGTGATAAGTCAAACCCAGGACAAAGCGATCAAAGCCTAATTTGTTGCACACAAAACCTCGTTAGTCCCTGGTATGGCGATATTAGATTCTGTCTTGAACATGGGTCAACACCCCATCACCTTGATCCCACCAAGAGAAGAGCATTGAGGCTAAAGTCTACCTCCTTTCATATAGTTAACGGTGTACTGTTTCGTTATAATTTTGATGGCATATTGATGCGCTGCCTCGAGAAAAACGAAGCTGAAAAATTCTTGCTAGAGTTGCATGCAGGAGAAGCTGGTGGTCACTTTGGTGGCGACACCACTGGTCATAAGGTCTTAAGATCTAGTTACTACTGGCCCATGCTTTTTAGGGACGTCCATGCCTTGTGTCATAAATGTATCATCTGTTAGAAAGCATCTAGGCGGTTGCAAAAATCATCCTTTCCCTTGCAACCCGTTTCAGTAGATTCTCCTTTCTAGCAATGGGGCCTTGATATCATAGGTCCAGTTGATCCGGATTATTTTTGGCACGAAATGAGAGCGGAGATATAATAAAGAAATGTACAGAGATATTGAAAATATTCAATAATATAACAGAAATATATCAGAGATGAAACCATAAACACAGATATACAGTAATAGATGATTTCTATTAATCAGAGAAATGTACAGAGACTGTAAAAATACAGAGTGAAAGACTCGCT
>SNQJ01S0172150.1:16775-35809 GCA_010110895.2 Picea sitchensis
TTTTTTTTTTATGAATAAGAGCTGTGGGAAGTGTTTGTAAACCCGCTAGAATGCTGAACAGGTCTGCTGGCAGTGGGTAAATGCATGCATGACGCCAAGACAACTCCGTCGGGGTACTGAACAGGCCTGCTGGCAGTGAAGCAATGTCGGGTATATGAAAATTTGCAAAAAAATAATAAGGAACCTCTTTAATGTCCTTTATTCTGATCCATAACTTCTTTACAGGATACAGATGTCGGAGTGGGTTAAATGGAAACCATGTCGAGGCTATGGACGCCTGCTGGCAGCAGTGGCTATGCCAACAATATTGGAGATTTTATCTTTAATATCTGACTTGTTGATCTTAAGACTGTTGTTGGTTTTCATCTTTTGAAACACTGCTGGAAAAGATGGTTAATGATGATGTTAGTACAATTTTCTGGTTGTTATTTTTGAGTTGAAATTTTCTTTGCAGTCCTAATTTGAATTTGTACCTTTTGACAGAGATAACTGCTTCTACCAGTGTGTCGCCATTGTTGGCAGCCAATTCACTTTTTCTATTATCCTATAAGATGCCTACACCTATGTCTTGCAAACATCAAGTTTTTCATCACATTTCTCAAATAGACAACATTTTCATTTCCTGCGAGATTTACACATTTGTCTTCGTTAAGTTTTCATGACTGTAAGCGTGAAAACTTCTCCTTTCGAAGTTGTTTTTCGATCATTATCTGAACTGTGCATATTTATTTTGTCATTGTGCCTATTGAGCTTACCTTTTATTGATCATTATATGACTGGCAATATCCTTTGATCAGTTCTCATACTTCGATTGATTATATAACTTGATTTTATTGAAGGCATTTAACCTTTGGATTTGCACTTCATGTGGCTTTCCTTATCATTTTATGGGAATGCATAGGGGTTATGATTAAATTTTATGATATAATCCTTATGTTAATCTTTTCATGACTCTTGGCTTGTCGACTATATGAATATCATTTTGGTACCCTGGTTAAACTTTTGCTTATATGGATCAATACATTGGCGCATAGTTGATTTTGGGTTTTGATTTATATGTCGGATGTTTTAAACATTATGGTATAACACTTGCGCGCACTGGTATACACCTTTGATTTTATTGGTTCTACATGTGACTTAATGGTTGAACTATTATTATGGAGTGAACAACTATGAAATTTGGCGGTTTTACTTGGATAATGAATTTTATGCATGGCAGACTCCACCACCTTCACATGCGCACATTTATGCTTACCCCTTTTAGCTCATTCATTGTTGTTGGTTCCGATAGCTTTGTTATTGTATGTGTTGGTGAATTCGAACCCTTCCCTTACCATGCATTCGGCTCCATGTCTGCAGTTGTGCGAGTTGAACCCAATGGAAACCAGGCCCTGTTGATGTTTGACAATGCCCGCCAAGATTTGGGAGACAGTGGATGGCTTACCTTCGTGAAACGTTTTGAGGGTTTTAACCTTTGCGTAGATCGATAGTTTGCCATGACCTTTGATGGATTTCAAGAAAGGGTCGGCGATGTTAAGTTAGAGATTGATGAACAGTTTATCGGCTCAGCCACGGCGTTACCTACTTCGAGACAACGCTGGTTTAAGAATTGCAAGGTCGAAGAAGTGTCGTGGACATTGTTGTTTTAGTCATGCAAAGTCACCTCTTGTGACAGAGGTATGCCCGTAACTATGCTCAAACAATGATGGCATGACTTGTTAATGATAATCAAGCAGTTTTTGACCTGTGAAGGTCGATACGGGCTTGTGTTCCTTTACCACCTGCGTCTATTGATGATTTTCATAGGGTATCCTCTAAATGTGCCATTCTATTTTCATCGGAGCCTGTATAAGATGTCCAAAACGTTTAAGAGGCACAAGGCTGACAACAACCTGTTTCACCATGGGCTGATTAAGCTCATTGTTGTTTATCATTTGAATTTGCTTGGTGATAATTGGAAGGCTTTCATCACCCATAATGGCTTTGAAGACACCGACCCTGTACAGGTTGATAAACCTGTGGTAATTGAAATGAAACCCGAACTGCCCGCACCCTTACATCTCTTACTACCTAAACCCTCGGTCGAGCCTCCTGTTGACCTACCTGACACTGTAACTAAGAATGCAGAGGCTATCAAAGATCCTATGAGAAAAAATCCCAAGGAAAACCTTACTACAAATGTTAAAGGGAAAAGGAATGCAGGGCTCATTTCAAGAATGGACAGAACCAACCCAAAACCTCTTGTTGAGCCAAACCCTATCGTCTTGAGTGAGGACTCTGATTCAGAAGTGGAACATTTTTTAGCTAGCGAGTATCCCTACTCGCAAGGTTTGTGTCACGAACACCCTTATGATTTTGTATCAAACCTACCCCCCTGCCTAAAGGATGACCCTAGCTACCCGGGCATTAAAGTACCTTGTGAAACCCTCGATCATTTTTCCAAACCCTCGCCTACTCTATCTAAACCCATACAGCCACCCTGTGATCAATGCAATTCATGGTTAGAGCGATATTATATTTATTTCCCGATACTCCAATCAAGGATTCAATCATTGGAAGACCGGATTGTAGTCCTAACCAGTCAAAAGGCCAAGCTCCAGACAACAAATAAAAAGAAAAAGACAACCGGTTCCATCTTGTTCAAAAACGTGGAATCAGCCACGGTTGTTGTAAATTCCAATCTGGTATAAGCAAGCATCCTCGTCGCTACACAGGTATGGTTTTCACATCGTTTTGTTTTGTAAATAGTATAGGTTGATATAATGTTTTCAATTCAGTTTTTAAACAGTTCTGTTCACATCTTGAATGGATCTGTTATATTGCGTGCATTCTATATATAGCTTTGCTTTGAATAACAAGAAATTTCGATTCAATATACGATCTGATTGTTCCTAGTATAGAAATCAATAGATTTTGATTGGATTTGAGTAATATTTGCTTGAATTTGATTGATTGACTTGCCTCGTTAAGGTGACAAAATTAATAGTTTCCCTTCAAATGAATTGGTTTGTATCCGATTTGAAAAGGAAGAACACAATCGTGCTCAGATTTGATTTGGTTATGATCCATATGCTATGGTTTGATTAAGTTTGATTGTTACGATTTTGCTCGGATTCGATTTCATTATCATTGGTATGCTATGACTAATAAATGTTTTCAGGAAGATACTTGTTACGATGATGAGTCGTGTGATTTTCTATCTTTGATTGTTTCCAGGTTAAGGATAATGACTCTGTTTCTTTGATGAAAACAATACTCTCAAAAAACATTCACGCCCGAATCGGGAATGAATCCAAATCATAACAACTATGTGAAAACCTTAGCCAATCGATTCGCTCTTATTCTAAGTTTGTCCTATGAGTCGAGTTCAGATTATAATTGATGCTCTGTATTTTAAATTTGTGAAATGAATTGGTCAAACCCTGATATGATTCATTTGATTGAAACGATTGTGATCAAAATTAATCGATCATGTTTGCTTACTGTGTAATGATCAACGATCGAAATCTATAACAAACCCTGTTTGATTAATCCTGTTATGATTTTGTTATGAGTCAATTATCGTTTGGATTTGTTCACAGCCTAAATCGCTTTCTAAACAGTTATCGCGATAATCCTGTTTGATTCCCAAGTGAAACGTTGTGTTTGCGATTTGTTCTATTTTCAATTGAATATCAAAACGATCTCATAACATATGCATTCGATTTGTTGGGAAACGATTACGATTCTGTTACATATGATTTCATTTACCCAACTCATGACTATAATTGAAATAGAGTATTGCTATCTCTGAACTCGATTAAATGATGTGTATCATGTTTGCGTTCATAATGGAATAACAGTTTCAATTTATGATTCGTTCTCAAGTAATTATTGGATGTCAATTGAATGGAATTTCTTATAAGATTTGATTTAATTTCAATTCTGATTATGTATCTTATTTTAGACTAGCTACAGAATCAAATGATTCTATAGCTAAGTCTGTAGAATTAGATTTTTATTGTTTTATTAATAAAATATCTCTCTAACTTGTCTATTTCTGACCTGTTTTAGGTGAATTCGAAATTGCATGGGATTTCATGGACAGTTTAGTGGATATTTGGATGTTTTAGCTTTATTTTAGTTTCTTAGTTTAGACAACTTTGGGATATCTTCCCAGATTATGTAAACAATTTTATAACTTCCACAGGGAGGTTTTACCCTGTGGAAAACCTTTAAATACTTATTATTTTTGTAATAATGATCATCCTCATTCGTGGGAGAACAAGGATATGGAATTTTAATACAGACTGAGACATAAATTGATGTTCTGTTACAGCTTTAGTCTTTCATAATATCAATATTTTGTTTCATGTTTATGCGTATCAATTTGCATTTGGTTAATGACTACTTTAGCTATCTTAATCTTTTTCCAGTGATATGATTTAATTAATATAATCCATATCTGGTTTCTTCCAGTACTTAAAAAACATAGAAATTACTTGATTCAGTTTGTGGACGACAGATTTCTCTTCTTCATTAATTGGATTATTAAGTATAAGTTTTTGCATAACAGGTTTACCTTATTGCAGAGATTTATAAATCATATAATTGTTATGATTTTTTATTTATTTTTATGTCTTGTTTGTCCTGTAAATAAACTCAAAGAGCATTGTAGCTATCATTTACGAGAAGCTTCTGGATTATTTGGTGTGAGTTTCCTTCCTTCGACCAGCTTCGAAGTCATCATACACAGGACAAATCTGGAGTGTTTCCAGGTCTGTTTGTTGTTTATTTGTTTAGTATATTTGTTAGTATTTTAGTTAGATATATGTGTAATTAGTATATTAGATTGTTTAATTTCAGTAAGTTTTATTTCCTGTTCATAAAATCAAAAAATTAACAAAAATATCTTTCTCATTCTTAGGGCAGAAAGAAAATGAGTTTTCTAGGTTTTATTTAAATCTGTATTTTGTAGATATTGTATATTTTGTGAATAAGTTATAGTTCAGTTAGTAGTTTGTATATATAGATAGTAGATTAGTTTGTTTGTTTCATAGTTAGTTTAGATTAGATTAGTTTAATAGTTTGTTTTATTTATTGTTAGTTAGTTTAGTTTTTTTTATTTAGTTTTAGTTAGATTAGTTAGTTTAGATTAGTTTTCTCTTTAGTTTTCCTAGGACCTTAGATTGGCTAACGGAGCCGCTAAACCCGTCAGGGTGGTTCATTCCAAATGGCTTGGGTTATTAAACAACCCCGGACTGGTTCCACTCTCTCAGTTGACGGACGGTCAATTTCGCCCGTCAACATGTGGCTCCCCACACGTCCAACACCCCTTCTTTGGCCCAGTAGTCCTGGTACCCGAAGTAGAAGATGACGGCCCACCGACTTGGAATCCTGGTATGTTCTGTTGAACAGGGATACACTTTTGTTGTTGCAGGCAACGTTGTTGCTGAAGTTGTGGTCCCCAATAAGGTGTCCTCTGCTGAGGCGTCAGTCACCAAGGTGTACTGAAAGTGGATCCCCTATGGAAGCCATGATACCCTGGTGTATGTGTGGATGGTGTCTAATGTTGTTGTGTGCTAGATGACATCTTCCCTGCTAGTCTTGCTGGAGTCCTAGTCTAACCCCCATTGATAAGCTCCTCCTCTGCTATCAAAGCCTTCTGGATGACATCATGCAAGGTTTGGGGCATCAAAATCCTAACATTGGCACGTATGTTGTCGTTAAGGCCGAACACGAACCTGTTGACCTTACGTTTCTCAGTGTTAAGATGTAGAGCATACCGGAGTAGCTCCATAAAATGGGCCTCATACTCAGGCACCATACGACTGCCCTGTCATAAGGTGTTGAACTCGTTGAGATGATGCTCAATGAATTCCTCTAATAGGTATCTCTCTTGGAACCATTCCTTGAATAGTCCCCATGAAATGTCTTTGACGTCCATGTTAAGTTGTGGTAGGATTGTCTTCCACCATAGAAGAGAGCTTCTGTTTAGTTGGAAGACCGCCAAGCGAACATTCATGTTGGAGGTATAATCGTGAAGTGCAAAGCACATATCCATATTCTCCAACCATGCCTCGGTGGCTGCGTCGTCCAAGGCACCAAAGAAATCAAGAAATTTGACCTTCTCGAGCTCCTGGTGAATGCTACCAGTACTAACCAGAGCACACAGTGGACCCTCCGGGGGTGTCGGCGCTTTAGCCTCATCTCTGTCCAAATAGATGATCAGTGCATTAGACATGTGCTGAAAATATCTCATCATTCTGACCACATCACCAACTGCTATATGCTCCTGCCTGACAACCTATTCATCTCCTTGGAGGTTAGATCCCTCAGGCATGGATGCTACTAGAGGCATTGCGAATCCTCCCATAGAACCCCGTTGTCTGCCTCCGCAATGTCCTCTAACCATGATTACCTACACGCATACACGTCAAATCAATTAGAAACATTATAATAAAATAATATCAATGAAAGTCTTAGTGATCACTAGTCTTGGGTTAAACCCGCTCTGATACCATATGTAACGACCCCATCATTACAACAACAAGCGAGGCATTTTTTACTTTTTTTCATTTTTTTTTCAGGATTTAAGAGGCAATAGGGCGATGAAAACAACAGTTTAATCACACCACTGATGACTAATGCTAGCACACAGTCTAGGAAACAAGTTACTATGACACCACACACTGGCTCAAGACAACTGGAAAACATGCGCAAAATAAAAAGGAGGACAACTACCCTTTCGACATAGACACGTCCACGCCTACAAGCTAAGGGACAACACCCCCATCTCGACATCACAGACTAGATGAAAAAATACTAGAGCCTCAAGGTGCACAGACCTAATGCCTGAAGGCATTCGACGCTTGTGCTGAGAGAAACTTGCATGCTCATCAGTACTCACACAAAAAAGCCTACTCCAACCAAGATCTCATTCGCCACTATCCCTAGGGAGCGGAATGATCCCCTTATCAAGAATCATTCCATTCCTTGGGCGACAGATGCGCCAATAACCTTGGTGCAAAACAAAAGAGACCAAGACTAAAGAAAACTCTGATGAGCTAGGAACCACATACTGACTAGGAGACTATACCTACCCAACAAAAAGGGTGACGACACACAAGAGGATGAAGACAAGGGGTGACACTAACCCACACGACATCGTCCCTGCCCCCAGTAATCACCCAGTCTAACCAGTCTATGAATACATTCAATTTTAACAAGGGTTCCATTCTAATGGGGCACGTCAAGTTACAATCAGACAATAATGCGTCAGCTAAATAAACGTTAATATAATTAATTTTGCAAATATAAGTGGTCAATACTAAAACCATAATTATAAATTCCCTCCATCCTTAATTAAAATTCAATCCAGCGAGTCTAAAATTTGCAATCCATTCCTTACTTACTAATCAAATTTTAATCTTTAACACAACCTAATCGGTCAAGTCTATGTTAATCCAAATTCTCCACCCAACTAGACATTAACTTAAATAACAACATTTACAACCTTAAAGTATAATTCTATCATTATAACACTTATGAACAATTAAATCTCAGCATGTAGTCTAGTTATATTGACCGAACTAACAATACTATTTGTCTAATAATATTAGAAGGAAACTACTAACTATTAGAAGGGCTGGGGCAATTTATCAAAGAAATTAACATAGCAGTTACTTAACAATTAATATAGAAATAACAAGGCAATTACATGACCATTAACACGACAATTAAAAGTACACTAACAAGGTAGTTTACATGACTATTGTCATAACAAGTAATACAACAATAGCAAGGCATTTAAGGTGTTAGTTAACATTTAACTCACTGTGTCATTTAATCCAAAGAATGAATCTACTAGCCATTTACATTGCTGTAGTAATTGTTCTGGCAATTAACATGACCATTACATAACAATGAATCTAGCAATAACAAGGCATTTAACTCATTGTTATCCATTTTATTTGCTCGAAAAAATCAAGGCATTTAATGCAACCATTACATAGAAATGAATCTAGCAATAGTAAGGCATTTAACTAACTGTTATCCATTTAATTCGCTGTGGAAAAATTAGAAAAAATGTAGTGTCCACATGGTGGCCAATCGTGCCCAATCGACAACAACTGAACAATTAAAGGAAAACATATCCAATCAACATCAACATAGTCCATCACTCAAGGGAAAACGCAGTCACAGTTTGAAGGAGAAATCGTGGTCATTACTGCAAGTCAGTTATGAATTGAATAGTAAACAAAAGGGTGGGCGAATTCAACATGAACACAATCAATTTTTATTTACCAAAACCCTGGTCATTCCGGCAAGTGAATTTAAGATTTAAAAGGCTAAATTCGTGGGTGATTCCTACAACAACTCAGTTCATCGTTGGAAAGAAAAAAACATGGTCATTTAAAATGACAATCTCAGTCTCATTTGAAAGAAAAAATGTTGGCATTTAAAACAACAAATTCAGTCTCATTTGAAAGAAAAAACATGGGCATTTAGAACAAAAAATCCAGTCTCATTTGAAAGAAAAAATGTGGGCATTTAAAAGAGTAAACTCAGTCTCATTTGAAAGAAAAAACATGGGCATTTAAGACAATAAACTCAGTCTCATCTGAAGGCAAAAATGTGGGTATTTAGAACAACAAAATCAAACTCATTTGAAAGAAAAAACGTGGGCATTTAAAACAGTAAACTCAATCTCATTTGAAAAAAAACGTGGGCATTTAAAATAGGAAACTCAGTCTCATCTAAACGCAAAAACATGGGCAATTAAAACGTAAATCTCTGGAAACATTTAAAATAAAAAACATTTTTCCATTTCCAGGATACCAATACCAAATGAAAACATGAATCGATTCCTTTTTCCATTGCCCGAATATCAATGCAAAATGCAGACATGAATCAATTTGTTTTTCCATTTCTAGAATACAAATACAAAATGCAAACATGAATCAATCCGTTTTTCCATTGCCCGAATATCAATACAAAATGTAGACATGAATCAATTTGTTTTTCCATTGCTAGAATACAAATACAAAATGCAAACATGAATCAATCCATTTTTCCATTGCTAGAATACAAATACAAAATGCAGACATGAATCAATTCATTTTTCCATTTCCAGAATACAGATACAAAATGAAATGATGAATCAATTCATTTTTCCATTGCCCAGAATACAAATACAAAATGCAGGCATGAATCAATTCATTTTTCCATTCCGAGAATACGAATACAAATTGCAGACAACAGTAAGAGAACCGAAAGGATCCAATCATAGAAGGACAACAACGGAGGTATATGGCTAATAGGTTTGTCCTTTGCTCATCTTCCTCACACAAAAATGCAGGGTGTTGAGATGCATAGGTCTATTAATGTCGAAGCGACGACCGTAGATCAGGCTCCTGGCCGACTGCCCAGGCGAGGACTGATGGGCTAGGGATGATAGGAAAAACCACCATAATGATCATAATCAAACACCACAAGGAGGTCAAGACATGTGGGGAAATGAAGGCCATGGAAGTCAATCAATCATCGAGCCAGGATATGAAAGGAATTTAGTCATCAATCTAGACAATCAATTTACTTACTTCATTAAACATGCAGATCCAACGTTAAATCCTACACAATCTACCATACAAAAATTAAGATATCGTACCATTTCCTGATCGCCTGCTCTGAGTGACATCCCGCACGCTCCATGCATCTCCCTCTTCCCGACCGACGAGACTTCACTGGTACCTCCCAACCAATGCTAGGGGTACTATTCTTCCCCCTTATCCCTCCAAGATGCAAAGGGGCCACACACACTATCCATAGATTCAGCTAGCTCCCAACTCACCTCGCAAGGCCGATCTACCACTCCTCACCGAGATGGGTATCCCAACTCCCACAAGCTAAGTCAGTCAAGTAGATATCTTTGTAGTGTAATGTTATGAAAACATAAGAGATCCTTCATCCCTCTCCTCCCTTCATTATATAGAGTTTCAAAGTCCCTTACTTTCCTAAAATCCCATTTAACTAAGTTTTTTAAAATTAAAACCTAAAACGTCATCCCTGTACAAGTGTCACCCATCCCCATCATTCCTCCACAAATTAGTTTCTTTAATTAATTAAATTCCCTTATTTTCCTCACCCACCTAGAGTCACTCCTAGAATCACTCCTAGGTGTCCCCAAATTCTCTTACAGGTTTTAATGACTTTCCCCATTATCAATTTGCTAGTTCAGTTTTGAATTAGAAAGTTCTTAATGGTAGATACCTTACTAAGTTTGAATTTCTGCTTCTTCCCTTGGGTTTCCCTTTTCTTCTTATGTTTCCCTCTTTTCGTATTTTCCTAAACATTTTAGATTTCCCTATTTCCCCTTTTTATTTAGGACTCAAATTGGCATATGTAGAAATTAACCCCTTTTTCCCTTTTTCCCTTTTTAGTTAATAATTTTAAAGTATCATAAATAATAAAACAATTATTTCCTTTTTTTCTAAAATTTTTCCCTAACATATTTTTATGAACCATATAAATTGCTTACCCCCTTATTATTACAAGATTTAACGAAGACTATAATTATTATTTATGTTGTTTTTTTTTTCTTTTTCATTTTTTTTAAATAGATAGATAAAATTTTACCACTAGCATAATTTAGACTTAGAGCTTAAATTTTCATACTGGGAGACATTTTATTGGGGAATTTGTCTTTTAAAAATTCTTAACATGTTATCCATCCTAAGGCCATCTAGGTTCATTCATTTATCATCAACAACGCGACGTGCCCTTCAAGACGCACTAGGTGCTCCAAGGGTGCCACTCACCTTAATTTGTTTATCTTGCGCGATGTGCCCTTCAGGATGCACTACGTGCTCCAAGGGTGCCACTCACCTCTTTCCATTTTTCTTACATGATGTGCCCTTCAGAATGAACCATGTGCTCAGAGGGTTCTACTCACCTCTTAACTAACTTGGTAGACATAAAAAACACCTGGAGTCAATACTCCGCCAGGTGAACTTGTGGGAGACTAAGCGCCTCTAAGGAATAAGGACCCCGTCTTATTGCACCCCCCTTAGAATCATCGTGAACGACTGTTGCAATCTTCCCTCATGGTATTGTGGGTCCTCTTGAACTAGGTAAGCATTAACCTACAGTTCGAGCCACAGCGAGAGTGCTAGTAGGTTGTGGCAAGGCTATTGTCCACACCTCTCCCTCAACATCTCTGGTAGTCATGCATCACCCCTTTACTCCACATGTGAGTCTGGTCGACAAGCTACCCTCAGCTTACATCATCAACGAATCATGTCGGAATATATCCATATCATATCCTCTAATCATATGCACTGATATCACAGTAAAACAATCAAACCCCAATGGTACACTTACCGACTCGATCCGGAGTCCAAGGGGTTCCATCAATGCCTCTGCATCCTCGAGGTCCAAACTCCTGCACACTCAGTAAAACCGATTCAATAACACCTGTCTATGTCAATGCAGTAAAACAACATGTCATCAACCCATAACGCCTCATAATCAAAATAAAATGTTTTAATAGCATAATAATACGGATCACTTGCGACCAAGTGTCCTCAAATAATAAGTTTTCTCAGTGTGCCAGAGCGGGATGTTACATGCAATTGTTAAGAACTGAACAAGGATGCCTTTTCAATTTCAACAAGTTGTTTGGGATTAAATCACCCTCTTCCATATTCATTAGGGATCCACTAAAGTAGATTGGTCGACTGAAGGAGAAAAGAGCATTAGCATTGTCAATGAAAGTACTTTAATAACATTAATAACATTATCTCAGTAGGAATCCACTCAAGTAGATTGTTGGACATTAATAACATTATCTCATCTTATCTACATCTCTAGAAATTGTTAAGAACTGACCAAGGATGCCTTTTCAATTTCAACAAGTTGTTTGGGATTGAATCACCCTCTTCCATCTTCATTAGGAATCCACTAAAGTAGGTTGGTCGACTAAAGGAGAAAAGAGCATTGGCATTGTCAATGAAAGTACTTCCAAGAGAGACCAAGATCACAATATGTCAATGAAATATGTTACATGAAGCATTTAAAATAAAGATGGTTTAGTCATAGTACAAAGTTGGTTTATTTGCATGCTTGACTCCTAGATTAATTAGTGTGTTTTGTTTGTTCTGCTTAGTTGGCCTTAGTGTTGAATCTGTGTCTAATGGAATCAGTTATGAGGTATTCTAAATAGCATCATGTCCTATTATAGACTCTTTTTGGCATGTGTCATTTGACTCCAAACATGCCACTATAATGCCCATATAATATACCAATAGTAATAGAGAATAATACAATTGTTAAAGAATAACACTATGGTAATCATTATGAGCTTATTATGATACCAACATGATACTAGTAATGAACTAGTGTTACATCTTGATTGAATGATTGTTTATGTCATTAATGGTGTTGTCGGACGTACAAGAAAACATGTAGTTTTCAGATATATCTTCATTGAGTGAGGGAAGTTCAAGTAGAATAGAGGAAAGTGAGACATCTAGTAGGTCTAACAGGAAGAGATCAACTAGACGTGAGAAGATCAGAAGACAATTCCACAGGTGCATGGAATTTTTTCTTGTGAAAGGGCGATCATGTTCTTCTAATAATGAGAGCATAGATGACATCAAGGTGCCCTTCAGGTACAAATATATAGTGAAACGATGGGTACCCAAGGATCTTCCTGAAATAAACATTGATTTTTGTGTAAACGATATGATATATCAGATTGCTCCATCGTCATTACATGGTTTGGGGCTATTTTCCATCGATGGAATAAAGGTCTGTTACAACATATTAACTGAATTGATGGAGTACATCAGACCCTGTTATATCTACAAATATTGGATACGAATAGTCCAATATACAAAAGGTATGTGAAGATATGGCATGGTGCAAATTATATAAAACTAAAAGACAATGTGAAAAACAAAGGAAAAACTATCTATATTGACAAAAGGCCAAAATAAATGAGGAATATTGCAGGGTTTATAAATAGTACATGACCCACGACCACAAATAAGTGACCCAATTGCATATTTGAGGCATGTGAAGGAAACCATGTATTCATATGTGAAATAAAATCAATAGTTGTAGGCAAAGAGTTATTGATTTATTACAATTTGAATCGAATAGATATAGATGTTAATGATCAAGGTTCTAATTTTGCAATTTGACCATGGTAAATCAAAAGTGGCCTCATAACAGGTAAACAGACAACAACTTTCGAATTACATTTAATGTGCATTTTATTTCTGTGGGGATCAGTTATTTTATTTGTTTACATAATTGAATTATAATTTATTTTGTTGAATATGTAGTCAACATGACATGATGTTGATGATTATTTTCTCAGAAAAAGGGATTTGTATGAATCCCTAGACCGTATGGTTTTAATTAGAAAAAAAATCAATAAAGCAAACAATGAACTAGCTCACTTGTTAGATATTCTAGATCAAACTCATGAGGTCGAGGAAAGGATAAAAGAAGTTATGACAAGGCTTAAGACATATAAGGTAATAACCATAATTTCAAGTGGTTTTATTTTTATGTCATAATATCAATTATGAAAGCTTGATTTTTAACTTTTACATTATCTAATCGAAAAAAATGTTTTATTTCTTATATAGATATTTTTGGATCCTATTGACACTGACATCCATGGTGTTGGTAGTAGTGGAACTATACAAATGACATAGGGTCCCAAAATAGGCCCTCAGATAGATGCTAATATGAAGCTATTCATATCTCCACCTTCCACACCATTAGCTAGGAGCCACAACATGCACACCGAGGAAGCGGTCACACGGGTAGGCTCTGGAGGTGGTGACGGAGATGAGGCCGATGATTTGACCAACTATATGGCTTATTTTCCAAAATTAAGATGTGTGACCAACACAAAGACCCTTAAGAGCACAATTATAGTCAACAAGGAAAGGCTTCCATTAAAGCAAGTTAAAGTACCAGGTAATTTTTAAAATTTTAATCGTTTCATGTTCTCTATGTAGACAAATATAAATCATTTAAATTATTATTTTTAAACTAATAATGATATAATTATTTTGCGTGTAGGGAATAATGATTTGTATATGTCCTTCAATAATAAGGCGTTGCTACATTTTGGGCCCACCATACGGGAGAGGTGGAATTCCCATATTTTCAACCTCAAAAAAGAATTGATGGATTATCTCGAAAGCCTTTTTGGTGTAGACACATTTAATAAGACCTTGGACACTGCTGTATCTGGCCAATATTTAAAATATACACGAGAAACATATAGGAAACACTTGAAACAAAAATATAGGTATGAGCATCCTCTGATGATTCCAGAGAGGGAGTGGAAGGCCCTCATTGAGGATGCAAAAGAGAAGAAATTGAGAGATGAAGGAAAAAAACCCTCTAGTTCGAGAAGGTAAATTACAATTTCAATTCAATACCTTCAAATTTTTTAGATGTAAATAAAATTGTGGTATATATAAAAATACTTGAAAATTTTGATGATAGGTTGACTGACATGTCAAATGAAACAAAATCAAGGCTTTCCAAATGTGGCCATCATAGGCTAGGCCATGGCATATACTTGAAGTTGTCATCACGAATTGTAAGTACCTAAATATTGTATTTGTTTTGCCTTAAAATTTTTAGGTAATTGCAACAAATAAAATTAAAGATGCATATTCTTATGCAATGCAGGGTGACAATTTTGGTACTAAAACCATGGAGGAATACCTCCATCTTGGTTACAAGTACGACTTTAAAGCTATAGCTAAACACCGAAAAAACTTGGGTTAGTTACCAAGAACCACTTTGCAGGATAAGGTATATAAAAGTCAATCCACATTAACCTTTATTATTAACACACTAGTATTGTAGAGAAGTGTGTTGATAGCAGTTTGCAACCAGAAGATGGTTCTCCCATGCGGTCCCAATATTCCACGGGTGTGCATCCCCATGATAGTGATACGACCGAGCTAGCACATGATGGTAATATGGATGTATTTTAATCATATACTTAATAATTTCGTAGTTATACATTTTGTACTTCTATTTTTTTTACGTATAAATTTATGATTGTCCTTATAAAGTTGTGGTATCAATGGCAGAGAATGTTGTACTTGAGGATCATAAATTTGAAGAGGAGGACAAGGGGGAAACCATTCCAACGGTTCCGTCCAGTGCAGTAGGTAAATAATGACATTGCAGGTGTTGTTTTTAATATTACTGAACTAGTTATATGATATTTAATAACTGGCGATCTAAATTTTGTATTTTTTTCTTTTGTAGGTGATGCCTCATCACAATGGCCTCCATTACCTCGTGATTACCCCATGACTAGGTGTGCTATTTGTGAGAGGACACAATGGAAATCATATTTTGAAGATAGTGATGAAATGATTAGGAACTATAGAGCTAAGAAGAAGAGGCCGACTAAATGTACTAAATGATGATGTACATGAATATTTTAATAACTATTTAATATAAAATATATTTTCTATGAAACACTTTTTTTTACTTGTTGTGTCTCCAAAATGCCATTCTTTTACCAACCTTTTACTTCAATTTTCACCATATTTCGCTTTCCCGCAACATTACATTAAGACCATTTCATGATTATATATGAGTTTGGACCATTTTCATGATTATATATGATTTTCTTGATACATTTTTTGTATATGGGCACATCTTTGATAACTTCAACGATTGGAATTTTGACAAATATATTTTTTTGTTATCCTAAGAGTTTAGTTTTAAATTGGTTGTATGTCCTCTTTTGTTCAATCCTCTTTAGATAAGGAATTTTTTCTTGGTGCATCTTATTGAAAAGGAAACTAAGTTTCTTCCTAGACATCTAGATTCTAATTCCTTTGGTAGATTTTCTTTCGCTTTATAGCTTTCAACATTATCAAGGAGTTTCTTCTACAATCCCACATTGTATTGACATTGGATGTATATTTTAGTCCCATTGACCTACTTTTGTGGTCATTTGTTGGACATTAATAACATTTTATCTACATCTCTAGTAATTGTTAAGAATTGACCAAGGATTCCTTTTCAATTTCAACAAGTTGTTTGGGATTGAATCACACTCTTCCATCTTCATTAGTGTAATGACCCCAACGTTATGACAACAACCGAAGCAGTTTTTTTTTTGTTTTCATTTTTTTTTTCAGGAGTTAAGAGGAAAGAAGGAGATAACGACAACAATTTAATCACACCACTGACGATGAACACTAGCACGCAGTCTAAAAAACAAGTTACTATGACACCATGCACTAGCTTAAGACAACTGGAAAACATGCGCAAAATAACAAGGAGGACGACTACCCTTCTGATGCAAACATGACCACGCCTACAAGCTAAGGGAAAACATCCCCATCCCAACATCACAGCCTAGACGAACAAATATTAGAACCTCAAGGCACACAGACCTAACGCCTGAAGGCGTTCAACCCTTGTGCCAAGAGAAATTTGCATGCTCGTCAGCACTCACACAAAAGAACCTACTCCAACTAAGATCTCGTTTTCCACTAACCCCAGGGCACACCATGATCCCCTAACCAGGAATCATTTCATTTCTCGGGTGACAGATGCATCAATAATCTTGGCACAAAACAAAAGGGACAAAGACTCAAGAAAACTACGATGAGCTAGGAACCGAATACTGACTGGGAGACTATACCTACCCCACACAGAGGTTTAGAAGACACAAGAGGACGAATACAAGGGGTGACGCCAGCCCACACAACATCATCCCCACCCTCACCAATCACCCAGTCTAACCGGCCTATGATTACATTCAATTTTAACAAGGGTTCCATTCTAACATGGCACATCAATTTACAATTAGACAATAATGCATCCGCTAAATAAACGTTAATACAATTAATTTTGCAAATCTAAGTGGTCAATACTAAAACTATAATTATAAATGCCCTCTATCCTTAATTAAAGTTCAATCTAGGGAGTCTAAAATTTTCAATCCATTCCTTACTTACCAATCAAATTTTAATCTTTAACACAAACTAATCGGTCAAGTCTATGTTAATCCAAATTCTCCACCCAACTAGACATTAACTTAAATAACAACAATTACAATATTAAAGTAGAATTCTATCATTATAACACTTATGAACAATTAAATCTTAGCATGTACTCTAGTTATATTGACCGAACTAACAATACTATCTGTCTAATAATATTAGAAGGAAACTACTAACTATTAGCAGGGTTGGAGCAATGTATTGAGGAAATTAAGATAGCGGTTACTTAATAATTAATATAGAAATAACAAGGAAATTACATGACCATTAACACGACAATTAAAAGCACACTAACAAGGTAGTTTACATTAATGTTTTCATAACAAGTAATACAACAATAGAAAGGCATTTAAGGTGTTAGTTAACATTTAACTCAATGTGTCCTTTAATCCAAAGAATGAATTTGTTGGCCATTTACATTGTTGTAGAAATTGTTCTGGAAATTGATATGACCATTACATAACAATGAATCTAGCAATAAAAAGGCATTTAACTCACTGTTATCCATTTTATTTGCTGGAAAAAATCAAGGCATTTAATGCGACCATTACATAGCAATGAATCTAACAATAGTAAGGCATCTAAAACAGTCAATTTTTATTTAAAGAAAAAAACTCAGTCCATCATTGCAAAGCAAAAACGTGGGCATTTAAAACAACAATCTTAGTCTCATTTGAAACCAAAAATGTGGGCATTTAAAATAGCAAACTCAGTCTCATTTGAAAGAAAAAACGTGGGCATTTAGAACAACAAAGTCAGTCTCATTTGAAAGCAAAACCGTGGGCATTTAAAACAATAAGCTCAGTCTCACTTGAAAGAAAAAATGTGGGCATTTAAAACAGTAAATGTAATCTCATCTGAAGGCAAAAACGTGGGCATTTAGAATAGTAAACTCAATCTCATTTGAAAGAAAAAACGTGGGAATTTAAAATAGTAAACTCAGTCTCATTTGAAAGAAAAAACGTGGGCATTTAAAACAGTAAACTTAATCTCATCTGAAGGAAAAAATGTGGGAATTTAGAACAACAAACTCAATCTCATTTGAAAGAAAAAACATGGGCATGTAAAATAGTAAACTCAAACTCATTTGAAAAAAAATGTCAGCATTTAAAACAGAAAACTTAGTCTCATCTGAAGGAAAAAACGTGGTAATTAAAACAACAATCTCTGGAAACATTTAAAAGAAAAAACGTTTTTCCATTTCCAGGATACCAATAACAAAGGCAAACATGAATCAATTCATTTTTCCATTTCCTGAATACCAATACAAAATGCAAACATGAATCAATTCATTTTTCCATTTCCAGAATACAAATACAAAATGCAGACATGAATCAATTCATTTTTCCATTGCCAGAATACCAATACAAATTGCAGACAACGGTAAGAGAACCGAAAGGATCCAATCATCCAAGGACAACAACGGAGGTAGACAACTGATAGGTTCATCCTTTTCTCATCATCCTCGCATAGAAAGGCAGGGCATTGATATCCACAGGTCTATTAGCATCGAAGAAATGACTGTAGATCATTCAGATCCAAGCATAAATCCTACACAATCTACCATACAAAAATGAAGAGAGCATACAGTTGCCTGATCTCCCTCTCTGAGTGACGTCCCGTGAGCTCCGTGCAACTCTTGCTTTTCGAATGGCGAGACTTCACCAATAACTCCCAGCCAATGCTAGGGGTACTCTTCTTCCCCCTTAGCCCCCTGAGTTGCAAAGGGGCCACACACACTATCCAAAGATTCAACTAGCTCCGAGCTCGCCTCTCATGGTCGAGCTACCAGTCCTCACTGAGCCGGGTATCCAAACTCCCACAAGCTAAATCAGGAAAGTAGATATTTCTACAGTGTAACATTACGCAAACATAAGAGATTCTTCATGCTTCTCATCCCTTCATTATATAGAGTTTAGAAGTCCCTTACTTTCCTAAAATCTCATTTAATTAAGTTTTTAAAAATTAAATCCTAAAAATTCCTCC
>SNQJ01S0172151.1:3576-20457 GCA_010110895.2 Picea sitchensis
CTGTACATTTCTCTGATTAATAGAAATCCTGTATTACTGTATATTTGTGTTTATGGTTGCATCTCTGATGCATTTCTGTTATTATTGAATATCTGGGATATCTCTGTGCATTTCTTTAGTATATCTCCGCTCTCATTTCGTGCCGAAAATAATCCGGATCATTGTATGAGATTGATGAAATCACCCTAATGGCAATATGGCTTATGGTGGATTATGTCATTAAGAAGTTGAAGAACTTTAAAAAATCAAAGTTCAAAGTCAAATAAATCGGGGGTTGAAATTGAAGAGGTCGAAGTCGAATAAGTAGAAGAAGTCAAAATTGAAGAAGTCGAAGATCGAAGCCAAATTTGAAGTCGAAACTGAAGCAAGTTGGGACAACCAAAGTCGAATTACACAAGTCAGTTTTATTCTAAGTCAAGTCAGTCCAAGTAGAAGTGAAGTAAATTACCCCGAAGGTCGAAGTCAAGAGAAAATTGAGTCGGGAAATTCATTTGGCCAAAGCAAGTCAGGATGACCAAAGTCAAATCTCTCAAGTCGGTTTTCTTCTTAGTCAAGTCGGTCCAATAATGAAGTAACCTAAAGGTCGAAGTCAAAGAAAAATTAAATTCGGAAATGCAAGTTGGGTCGAGGCTAAATCAAGTTGGGTGGACCAAAATCGAAATACTCAAATCAAAATTTCTCCTAGTTGAGTCAACCAAAAGGATGTTTGTCGGTTGAATGAGGAAGCATATACGAAAAAGGGTGAAGACCAAGTCAAATCTTTAGTGACTAGAAACTGAGAGGAAATTGATTTTAATATCCACCATCAAGTAAAATGTTTACAAGTTGAGTTTAAATAGGCACTAGAAAAGGAGATATGTGGAGGTCAATTTAGACATTCACGAAAAGGTAAAATGCACTGAAGTCGATCTGGCATCTGACAACGAAAGGAAAACATGGGCAAGTTTCTTTCAAAGAACCACCTATACCGGGTATCTCACACATGTTCTAGGAAAAATTTTCACGTGTCAAATAATTGGGCATGTTCTGCAAAAAACCCATGTCGTAGAATTGTAAAATTCGTTTCCAACACTTCATGATATTTGTACAAAATCAATGTCTAATTTTGTGTACGAAAATCAATTAATGAAATCACCATTTGTGTTAATTAAATGAAGGGGTGCAATGTTTCATTACTAAAAGACACAATGGTTCAACCTTATACCTTTTGGAAAGCATATAATCAGACAAACAAGGTGAAAGGAAAATGTCTCTATGGGTTTTACATAGAAGATCTAAAGGCATATCAGTGTCCAAGGAAGAAAGACAAGATACTTATGTAACGAGGGTGGAAGGGTGGAGCAAGGAAGGACTAATGTCCTTTACTGATTAAAGTTTGAATACAAGAAGTTGGTGCTTCCTCGGGTTGGTGCCCTAAACAAGGGATTTGGTACTTCCTAGGGTTGGTGCTCTAAACAAAGTAGTTGGTGCTTCCTAGGGTTGGTGCCCTAAAACAAGGGAGTTGGTGCTACCTAGGGTTGGTGCCCTAAAACAAGGGAGTTGGTGATTCCTAGAGTTGAACCCATGAATAAGGAGATTGGTGTCTCCCAATAATTATTGTATCATGTATTATTGTATTGATTTTATATTCAAGTTTATAGTTGTTTATCAATTGTTGTTAATAAGTTAAAATTATTAAAAGTTTAAATAATTAACCAATACTGATTCACCCCCCCTCTCAGTATTGACCAAGTTTCCAACACTTCTCCCCCTTTGACATCAATGAAAAAGGGTTGGTCCCATTGAGCTTGTGCTTCCCTTTACTGACGATATGGGAGGGACATCACTCCTAGATTTTGTTTACTTATCCCATAATTTGTTTTTCTCCTTTTACTTCATCAAGAACGTATACATTGCTCAGGGTTTTGTTTGCATTTTCCACTAGTATTCTTAATCCTACTTTCCTTATCTCACATCCTTTAGAATGAAATGTGATGTCATAACCTTGATCACACATTTGAATAACACTTATAATATTGTGTTTTAACCCTTCAACATACAATACAATCTATGTTTTAGTCTTTCCATTATCAAGAATAACAATAGCTTTTCCAACTATCCTTGTAGAAGCATTATACCCAAAGGTAACACTGCCTCCTTTTTCTTCCTTTAGGGTGAGAAATTTGTTCTAATCCGCTATCATGTGTTTTGACATCCATTATCAATGTACCTTTGGTTTCCTTTGTCTCGACAATACATTGCAAGTCCACATTCTTCCTTCTTTGGTTCTTCTTGCTTCCTTTTTCACACCTTTGTGTATTATTCTCTATGTTGGGTAAGAACATCTTCTTCCCTATTTTGTTTAGGATACTTTATTATGCTACTTCTATAGTCATGTGCTATGTTCCCATAGTTATTGCACTTATAACATTCAATATTGTAATCAAGTAGGGGAGCAAATGAATTGTAGTTTCTATCAACAAATCCATGATAATTGATGGATTTATTGCTCACATAATCACTCTTTGAGTTCTTATAAGAACTTATATTTCTATCTTTCACATGATCACTTATTTCATAATCTCTACAATCTATTGCTTTGTGACCAAAATTGTTGCAAGAAAAATAATAGCCAAGAAAGAGATTTTGGTACCAGGTTGTGAAAGGGCTTCTTGGTGGAACAACTTTTCTAAACTCATTCTTGTTGTTCTTGTGAGAAGAATCAAGTTTTTGTTGGTCATGATTTCACTTCCCATTGTTTCTTTCATTGTTGATGGAGCCTTTGAGAGTATTAGCATAACTTTTAGGATTTTCTTCATTTTCCTTTTCTAATGGATTTGTGACTTTAATGCTTGCATCTCCCTTGAGGGTCTATTGTTTTTCGTTGTAACCAAGACCTGCATTGATGAATCGTGACCTTTGGTAAATGAGAATATTATCTAAGATTCCAATACTCTCTCCAAAATTCAATATCCTACTAAACTAATCAGTTGTTTTCTCTAGTTCCTTTCTTAAGGAAATGATTTCAACGTCTAACTTCTCACAATTTTCTTCCTTTTCTTTCAACTGGCTTCTCACCACTTCTTCTATCCATTTTTCCTCATTTAGTCGAGTCTTCGGGATGATAACTACTTTTTCTATTTCATCAAGATCATGATCCTCATTTTCATGTTTCTTCAATTTCCCTTTCTGATTTTTATTCTTTCCCCCAAGTTTGTCTATTTCTTCTAAGGCACTAACGAGTTATGCGTCAAGATTCACTTCCCCATCAATGTATTGTTCTTCTGAATATGATTTTTCTTTTTGATTGTCTTGATTTTCTGCATTATTAGACTTTGTATCCATGGCCATGAAGAGAAATTATTCTTTGTCAATATCAAAAACATAATCATCACTTTCTTTAGATGAACTATTGTCCTTTCTAGAGTAAATACTCTTCATCTTAGTATATTTTCCTCTTTTGTGTTTATATGATTTTCTTTTATTGTTATGTTCTTCTAATTCATTATTTTCTTCATCATCATTGTCTTCCCTTTTTTCATATGGACATTTAGCATCAAAATTTCCTACTCTACCACAAATAAAACATTTCAAGGGTAGCTTACCTTTGTATTTTCCAGATCCTATTTTTAGCTTTCTTGTGAATTGTGCTTCTCATGTATCTAGTTCATGGCTAGAAAAATCACATGATTTGTGTCCTTTTGCCTTCTTTGATGCTTTGAAAGATGCTTCCTCCAGTGCTAACTTTTCTTTTTTTGTCCTCATCTCATGCAATGACAGAAACTTCGACATTAAATATTAAGGGGAGTGACCTTAACACTTTTTGTACAATCATCATTTCTTCAAACTTTTCCCCAAGTCCTCTCATGGTGTTGACAGTTTCATCCACACAGAGAAAATAGGCTGCACCATTTTCTTCATCTTTCATTTTCAAACTCTCAAACTATCTTCTATGAGTTTGGAGCTTTACCTTCTTCACCTTGTCATTGCCTTCGTAGATGTTTTAAAGTTTGTACCAAATGTATTTTTCCAATTCATAATGCATCACCTTGACAAATTATGATTATGATAGACTGCACAAGATGACATTCATGTATTTTTCATTATTTTCACTAGGATTCTTCTTGACCGCATCTATCAGTGGATTTGTTGGGGTTGTATAACTAGTCACAACTGATTGCAAAATATCGAAGCCAAGGGATATTAGATATGTTTGCATCATTATGCTCCAAAAGGCATAGTTTTTTTTCGTCAAACAACATAGCCATGTTTGTGGAGAAACCTTCTTGACCAACATGTGTTCTCTCGAGATATTCCTTCAAGAAGTTAGATTGTTTCCAAAGGAACCTGCTTTGATACAAATTGTTGAACTTATGCTTATACTAAGAGTGGGGGGATGAATCGGTATAAGATGCTTTTTACTTTAAATGAGAATTCATCAATCATTCATTAACTTTAAAATAGTAAATGCATGTACACTCGAATCACAATACACAGAGTTTAATTTGGAAACCCTTGTGGTAGAAAACCATAAAAAACTTATCTTTATAAATGTATGTAGGGACGAACCTACTATTACAAATATTGTAGGCACCATCCTAATAGAGAAACCAATCTCTTCAGTTGAGCACCAACTCATCAAGATATTTTGTAGGAACCAAACTACTAGAGACACCGATCTTTTTGGTTGAGCACCAACTTAGCAAGATATTGTGTAAGCACCAACCTACTAGAGACACCAATATCTTCAGATGAGCACCAATGCATCAAGATATTGTGTAGGCACCAACCTACTAGAGACACCAATCTCTTTAGTTGAGCACCAACTCAACAAGATATTGTGTATGNATACTAAGAGTGGGGGGATGAATCGGTATAAGATGCTTTTTACTTTAAATGAGAATTCATCAATCATTCATTAACTTTAAAATAGTAAATGCATGTACACTCGAATCACAATACACAGAGTTTAATTTGGAAACCCTTGTGGTAGAAAACCATAAAAAACTTATCTTTATAAATGTATGTAGGGACGAACCTACTATTACAAATATTGTAGGCACCATCCTAATAGAGAAACCAATCTCTTCAGTTGAGCACCAACTCATCAAGATATTTTGTAGGAACCAAACTACTAGAGACACCGATCTTTTTGGTTGAGCACCAACTTAGCAAGATATTGTGTAAGCACCAACCTACTAGAGACACCAATATCTTCAGATGAGCACCAATGCATCAAGATATTGTGTAGGCACCAACCTACTAGAGACACCAATCTCTTTAGTTGAGCACCAACTCAACAAGATATTGTGTATGGACCAACCTACTGGAGGCACCAATCTCCTCACCTGAGCACCAAATCAATAAGACCTATATAGGGACCAATATAATATATTCATACACATAGTACTTCTAACTTCACCTACATACTTCATACTTTATGAATTTCACAACATCATCATACCCTTAACTTTCATGCTCTAGCACCTCTCCTTGCTTCATACCCCAAGCATAACTTCAAACCTGAGTCAGATTTATACTTCATTCCCTAGAAAACATCATATCATCATTCCCAAAATATAATTCTAGACTACAACATGACAACATTAAAACAACCCACTTTACAACATCATAGACCTCAGTCCTTCATAGTGCACCCTTAAAACTCCAAGAAAATTCCTTGTGTGCACCTTTACACCCTAAGAATACTCCCCAACTCCTCTTACACACCTTAGATCTATTTTTATCACTCGTGTTTTCTCTTCTTGCTTGGATACTCTTCAAGTGAATACATATATCCTGTATTTATAGTGTTTCTACATTCACTTATGGGGCCGGCTTGTAAAACTAGCTGGTTCGACTTGTACTTTATAGCTGGGCCAACCTGACATAATATTTCATATATCCCCATTCCTATGGAGTTATAGGGAAGTCCATATACAGTTGGAAAGGTATCAAATTAAAGTTTTCAACCATATATCCTATGCCCCCATTTGATCTAGGTATTCAGAGTAGAAATTTCTTCAAAGATAGGGTATCCAAACTGAGCATCAAAAATCCAAAAACAATATTTCCAACAATCTCCCTTTTACAATATTTTTCTTGGACATATGTAGTCTCCCCCTTTCTTTGACATCAATGACAACAATATTTCCAACAGTGGCATGGCTTGCCTAGGTTTTTGCATTTTCTCCACTACTCTTGCCACAACCCTATGTCGCTCTTGCCACTACTTGTCTTTGCTATACGTGCCCTTTGCTACTCTTTCTTTCATTTTCTCTCCCGTCTACTTCTCCCACTCCATCCATTCTTAATACCCATGGATTCTACAATCAATATATATATATATATATATATATATATATATATATATATATATATATCAAAGGCAAGTTCCTTCTAGATGCTTCCCTCCCTTGCTGAGAAAGGATGACATAGAATGCAATCACATCATTCTCAATTTTGCAGCTAGCAGGATTCTGATTTCTAGCACTTGAAATATTGAAAGGATGAAATACTTGAAAAATCATCCACAAATGTGAGGCTATGGAAAACCATCTGCAAGCATTAGAGAAATAAATAAATTATACCTAAGGAATTCTCTAGTTAATTACATCGTGATAATATGAAATAATCATTTATATCATTTGTTTGTTTGGTTACGTGTTCCCTAGAAATACACACAAATAAATGATAGTTCTCTCTTCTTCTGATGATAGCCTCTCTTGATATTAGGTCTCAGATAATTCATCCAATGTAGTTGGAAGCTCTTACCACAACAAAGGAGTCCTACACCGACTAAAACACAAATATAAATGTAAGAGTATGTATTTGTTTTTAAAAAATTATAGGTTCAAATTCTTAGAAGTAGGATATGCATATTTTTTAAAATTTAAACTCTTCTTATTGAATTAGACCAATTGTTGGGATGGGGGGTCTACCACCAAGGGATTGCACCCCCTGGCATAGGGAAACTCAATTAATATTTTTATTTTATATATGTATTTCATTTTTGCATAATCCAACCATATATATAGTTCACGAGCATATTTCATCATATATGTTTTCTTTAATATCCACAAGTCATCGAATTCCAAACAGTAGGAAAAATATTCCCCAAGAATTTCACCTCCTTACCTAACAACCAACTACAGACACACCCACCCTGAGCCTCATACTCCTATGGGTAATCATTCTGCAGAAGGAATTGTGCACTATTATCACTTCATAGATTCAAATATCTCTTAAATCTGCATATTTTTATGGACCAATTATCCAGTGAGAAATGGATTGAACCCTCAGTTTGGTGGCCCTGCCCTTTATACCTTCATCAAAGGGGATTAATTGAAGTTATTGTTTTGTACATGAAAAGCTCAAAAGTATGTATCTCTTTCATCCTACATGTATCAACTCCTCAATAGAGTGAAAAAGGAGACATACCAATGAAAGGCCATGGAGCTTGTTTTGACGCAATATTTTTTGAAATCGATCATAAGCATGTTTAAATTGATCAAAATCAAAACTATGAAATATATAATTGTGATATATGCAATTTAATTAAACAATTATTCTCCCAATACCACAATTGAACTTCGTTAAAGGAGCATGATTTCTAGTAAGATAAGGCAACAAGTCAGTGTGTCATCTATCACTGTATTAATGAGACATGAAGGTCGAAAACAATCCATTCTATCAAATTTATTTTAATTCATGGTTAAAGAAACTTTAAATGTTTGAGAGTTGGGAGCTCATGTTGTTTTTTCCATTTTTTCACAATAGCACTAGGCCATACTATCTATTTAATTGAATGGTTTTCTAACTAGAAGATAACTGATACAAGGGTTTCAAGGTTTTTCCTATGAAAATGAATCTATATTAATGGAAACATGTCGAAAAAATTAGAACATCTTCAATAAATTTGATTGAGAGGCACCATAAGGCTTATGATAGATGTTGAATTGAAGACTAATGCATCACATACACACACACACACACATTGTTTCGTTCATGATTTACCCTCAATATGGATCTTAGATCATCCTCCATTCATTGTGTAATTCAATGTAGCACCACTTCTTTCTCCTTTGTTTGTAAATTGAGTCATTTTTATACTTTGTACTCTAGTTTTCTTTGGACTTCAAATTGATATGAGATGGATATGAATGCAATTTAAATGAAGCTATGACTATCTTAAAGCATTGGTTCTTTCATCAGTTCTTTCATAAAAGTTGAAAATTCAATGATGGTTCTCATATATCATATTCTCAGTGAAAACATATTCAAAGGATTTTTCATTTACTGATTTCCAAGGAGATGATGAATTTGGATTATATGCTCCTCTTCTTTACACGAAATGTTTCCATGCTTGATATCTGGACGAAAATAATTCACCCAAAGAGTTTTTTTCTTGTCTCTTGTTTCTCTTGGTGCCTCTCCTATTGGTACTATATATTTATTTGTATGAGATGTTGTCTAGAGAGATGCTACTAGATATGTTGTTGGATCTACTAGTTCAACTAGATCGACCAGACCAATAAAAACTAGTGCTACCATTGCTTGCTTGTTGAATGCTTCTAGTTCTCTATCAGGAAGGGTTGTTAAGCGAGGCGATGGATTGTATGACTTTACCTTTCACTATGTATTTACCTTTGCAACATAAACCACTGCAGAAAAAGGATCAAACCCGAGCGAGTGTGATACATGCAAACCAGGTAGAGAGGATGCATGGGAAACATGCATGCAAACTAGGTGGAAGCAATGCGGGGTTGATACATGCAATGTAATACACGTGAATACTTGCACACATATGGAAATGGCCATATTCCAATGATACTTTATAAATATGTTATTGAAATAGAATGTGGTTGAGAATTAATGGATCATTATCACTATTATTATTAATGAAACTAAATTTCATTATTATTTTAAATTAAAAAGCAAATGTATTATATTAGTCATAGAAAAGCATCATTTATATTAACGAGTGAAATATTATTAAGTATTTTATCTATTCTTGTGTCACCTCAATTTTTCTCGGTACTTTCCCCATATTTGTCCCTCCATTACCATCTCCTTGTCTTCGCAATTGTGAGACAAATGAGTGAACCTGACACATGGCTCTCTTTCAATTCCTCTACCACCATTAGTCTAGTGCAATAGGGGAGTCTCCTTAGTGGTACTGGAAATAGTGTCCGTGGTCTTAGAATTTCCACATGTGTGCAACAATGGAACCTCTTGTTACCACCCAAGAAACCCCGTGAGAGATTGAGTAAGTGTAAACATAGCCCCACCTATTTGATGCTCACAAAAAGCATCTTGTCTAACTGAATTAAAAACAAATGTAAGATTGATATTTCTGTAGAGTGTTTATTCGTGTGACTAAAAAAAAGTTAGAATTGATATTTGTGTATAACATTTATCATTGTTACTATAGGTCTCTGTAATTGTTTTTATGACGCCATCTATGATAACCTTGTTGTAGAATTTGAAATTAGAGAGTTTCATTCATTCAATTCAAAAACATGAAAAAATCTCTATACAAACCCTACATTATCGTACTGAAATAGAAATATTAAAGTGCCTTCCCTACTATCTCTAGTGGATCCTCAAAAACAACATCCTCATTTGGGTCAATATCATTTATCACAACACTTAATTAATTACTCTGATGTTCAATAATTATAGTAAATAAAAAATAATCACAATATTAATAAGTTTTAATATCAATAACAATGATATTTAATTTTAAGTTCACTATCTAGGAAGACCCCAAATTCATGTATAAGATTGTTAAATTAAATTGATGTATAATATATCAACTAGTCTTTAATCTATGAAACCATATATATTTTACATTATATTATTTAATCTATGTAACTATATATATCTTACCTCTTCTAATTCAAACCTATTATCTAATGAACCTCTTCTAATTCAAACCTATTATCTAATGAACCTCTTCCAAATAATAAATTTATTGATCTCTCTCCTCCACTGCTTGTTAATCTTCTATGCAGTTTTCGAGTATGCATGGATTTGTTCTATTTAGTTAGGATTGGAATTGTTTAGCTTGGACCACTGGTAAGCTTCTTTTGGTGCTTGAGGTCGATTATGGTGGAATTTTTTTCCTTTGTGGTATTTGATCCACAATATTTTTAGAGTCGAACTTGAGAGAGGAAGGATGGTGGATCTGTAGAAAGGGATAGGGTTTTCTTAGTGTTTTCATGATGACAATAGTTTTCTCATTGGGTAGCTAGCATTTGGCATACCCATATCAATTTGCACATCACCATGTCTCCTTCACTATCCACTCACAAAATGGATGAAGAACAATTGGACTAATCAGTTGATTCGTACAAGGGAACTTAAATTTGGTCCTCTCTGAAGCTTCCCCTTACATCTCATGACTATGATCTCGATTCAAGCCCATAGTCGACATCACAAAAACTAGTCAACAACTCTTTGGAAAATTTTCATTCCACTCTCCTGGACCAAAATAAATTGCACTAGCATGTGGCCAATCAAACAAAGCTATTATTTCAGAAAGTGATCACTTCAAGTTATGATGGTGGCATGGGAGATAAAGTTGCATCGAGTCTTTGCTCTAAAAGAAGGGATATAGTTTCACTCTATCCCTCACTCCATATTGATGATACTTCCATCATCATAGAACCTCATAAATCCCCTACTACAATTAATCATGGTGATCTACATGGGATGAACATATCCATATTATCCACTACCGAGTCTGCATGAACCCATTCATAGAAGGGTTTTATCAATCAACAATTAACCAATGATATTATGAGTGGTTTTTCCCCCACTTCATAATAATATCCCAATAATATGGCCTTAATAGTGTGGAGCCAAGACAACATCAACGGGAACAACAAGTGTGTAAAATGGAAAATGGAAGAGCCAAATCTTGTTCTTGGTGAGGGGGTAAAGCTACATGAAATCCTAGATATGGAAGAGCCTGCAATGGTGGGTCATTTTGACAGCAAGTGTATGCCCGTGGAAATGATTAAAAAATGGATGGATGAAAACTTCATAGTGTTGTTGGGTTGTGCACCAATATGCTTACGAATAACATGCAGATGGATTACCTTGGTCTCAAACTCGACCATGAATGCCAATCAAATTCTCTTTGCTCACTAGCACTGGGGTTCACAAGATCTTTTCTTGAAAAAATGGAGACTCAAATTTGATGCCAAATATGAGAAATTGGAATTCATACCAATATGGGTCCACTTACCCACTCTTCCCCTCATTTTATGGTCTGAGGAGGTCTTCTCAAAAATTGGTAATCACCTAGGTTTCTTTTATGAGGTAGATTTACCCTTCCGCTCCACTGGAAACATGGGTCTATAAAGGATCCTAGTTGGTTTAAATGTTTCGAAAGGCATTCCTAAGGAAATTTAAATCAAGTGTGGACATAGGATTTACATGCAAGAAATTGACTATGAGGGTATTCCCTTCCACTGCGGAAGATGTCACAAGTATCGTCATTTGAGTATGGACTATGCACATGAATCTCAACCTTAGAGGTGGGTTTAAAAAGAATGATAAGCATTAAAGGAATTTTACCTCTATCCTCAAGAACCCACTGTAAAATATTAACCTAAGGTCGCTCAACTCGATATCTTTCCACAGGAGGTCGACACGAATAGTGTCCTAAAGGACCAAGAGGATCCCAAGTCCTAAAGTGAAATCACACTTCTGGGTAATCCTTTTCCTTCCATCTCTCGCATTGAATATGAAATTTTCTTTGGGACCTTGAATACTACACCCTCCCTCCCCCCGCTTGAAGAGAATTAGGAAGGATACTTTCTCTCCATCCTTTCTAGGATTTTAGGGTCTCAACCCACAACCCTTTCCCCTCTCTCTAACTTAATCCAGTGCTTAGGAGGCTCCTTCCTTGCTCCCCATTCCAATCCTAAGATCTTTCCACCTGCTCCCTCCCCTCCCCTCCTTCTTTTCCTCCCTCCCAACAAGTCCCCCCTTCTCCAGTTGATCTCACAATACTCCCCCCTTCGACACAATTGAACCACATATCCAAACCAAGACCAATCTATAACATGAGATCCAAATATGAAGGGATCCCCTCTCAAAAACACACATTTGGAGGGTGGTCTAGGAGCTTTCAAGGAATTGATAAGGAAACTGTCTTAGAGGGGCCATAAATCCTTCATCTCCTCAACTTAGAGACAATAAAATTATGAATTGTGTGCTGGAAAACAAAGATCTCTTTATGGTGCCCTTATAAGAGAAAAAACCTTAGAAAAGGAGGGGCCATGATTCTTCTTTCTCTCAACTGTCGGTGGCTGGCCAACCCCCCCACAAATTCTGCCATAAAAAGGATGATATAGGTTCATAAACCCTTTTTTGTCTTCCCGCAAGGAACTATGATCATGCTATTAGCTCTCTATCTCCCTTACTTCATGGATGAAATTTCCTAGCTATAGATTCCCGAGGCCACTCGAGAGGCCTTCTCACTAGTTGGAGATCTCAGTCCATGCAACTTGAAAATGTATGGTTAGTCAGAGGTGGCCTTAATACCAAGTTCCATTCGCTTGAGTTGGAATTAACGTTTTTTAGTCTTAACATCTATGGGCCCTATTCAAACTGCAATTTGTACTAGGAATATCTTATTCAAAATCCTTTGTTTAAAGAAGGTATGTTGGTAATGGGAGTGGAATTAAACTTCTCCCTTGGTGCTAGTGAGGTTTTGGGACTTGCATCTCACCCTAAACCATTCACAAACTTATTCCTCTCTAAATTGGGAGAATCAGGTCTCATGGATATCCAACTTCCAAAAGTAACTAACACCTACTTGTCACAATTTTGGAACATGAGAGGCAATGATGTTGGTTTTAAGAGCATCCATAAACAAATATTCACACACATAAAATTCACATAAGAAGAACAATATACTCACAAAGATCACATTTTATTAATGTACAATAATGATACATCACTCTCACACATCAATACATATATAATGCCTCATAATATAACATTGAGGTTCTCATAACAAGATGTCCAATATAGGATAATAATCTCCACAATATCTCCATGAATATCTCTGCAAATCTCTATGTGATCTCAATCCCTTACTTCACTCATTGTCCTAATCTTTGATCATACGTAGAATTCTAGAATAAGTCTACTTTTATTAATATAATTTCATCATATCATAAGTATGAATTATTCCTTCATACTCCCCCTTGATGAATACTTATGATTCAATCTGAATGTATTGAGTTCTCTTCATCTTTTAGTCTTCTTCATATGCATCTGTTTCTTTAGTTGTCGTTGTCTTCTTGAGTTGTATATGAGTCAATCATATGAAATGCTATATCAAGTATTTATTTATCTTACTCTTGATCTTCCCATGGGTTTTCTATTGGTTACCCTTCAACCATTACATCATACCTAGGGTTTTCCTTGGCTCACCCTTAACCATTACAAACTCGAACTAGTTTCATCTTATCATGAACCATTCATTACATTAGGTGGTTTCGGTTGAACACAAATCCACATCTATCATTACAAAGTGGTTTTTGGTTTACCATGAACCAGTACAAAAATACTTGACTCAAATAAATGACTCAATAAACTAACAACTCTTTCTTAAGCATGCTTAACTGACTTTAATGACAACTGACCTTTGGAGGACCAACTAACTCATGAAATTTATATGGGAGATATTGTTGTACATTCGAAGACTTGACCCTATAAAATCCTTTAAACATAAATGAAATTTTTTTCCATTCAAGGACATGTATCCAACCACATTGGATCTGTATGTGAGGCTTTGATATTTCTTGATTCCAACACTTGTGATGATCATGATTTGTAAGCCCACAAACACTGCAAGTATGTAAGTTCCAACATTTTTTCTTTGCATGCCCTACTCTGCCACAATGAATGAAACATTCTCATTCCTATTTCTATACTTGGTTTTTTGTTGTGGCTTATACTCCTGGTTTGTTGTTACTACTATGACTTGTAGCTGATTAACCTATTATCAATGTATCTTATTTCACAAACTTAACAATTGTGTTGCTTGTTTGAAATTCATAGCCAAGGCTTTAATTTCTTGGTCTTAAACATACTTGTATGGGCTTCCAGATACCTTGACCATTCATTCCTAAACCTTTTCCATCATAACCCATATTATTCATAATTTTTGAACCTATTCCCTTTGTGTGCTTTCAAAGAAACCTATTTTATCACCTTTAGTAAGAGATTCATCTTTAGAAATATCACCAAGATCATCATTTGAAGCTTCATCATTTGGAGTCTCGGAACAAGAGAGAGACATATGTACATCAAAATTATTATCATCAACCAGAAAACAAGTATCACATGAACTGTCAATCTTCTGAATCAAGTCACTGGTATCACAAATTGCATCACACATCACTTTTTTGGGTTCATTATTCTTACTTCACCTTCAAGTGCTAACAACACATTTTCCTTTGCCAATAAGTCTTGTTGGAATGATTCTATCATTTTCTCTTTATTATCATTAATTTTGAGGAGATCATTTACCCATTCATCTAGTGATTCCAATCTCTCTTCTAGTTTACTTGTGTTCTCTGGTGCAATCGACAAATTCTTTAAAAAAATTGTTCCTTATTGAATTATCTTGTTTATGTATTTTTTCAAGATCTTGTTGCATCAATTCAATTTCATGATTGACATTTTGTGGTCATTTTCCTCCTACACACTCGCTTTCATTAATAATTCACACTCACTTGCTTTAATGACTCACGCTCGCTTGTAATCACGCTCACTTCTTGACAAGTGAGCTTTGACTTAGCTTTGACTTAACTTCAACTCCAAGCTTGACTCAACTATACTCTTTTACATCAATAGGAATTTATTCATTGAACAATATCTCACCCTTTAACTTGACCTGGACTCAAAATCAAACTTACACTTTTACATAAAAGAAATTCTCACACTTAAACTTGTCTTTGGCTTGTCATTTTTTCTAAATAACTCAGACTCACTCTTTTACAATTTTAATAGAAAGATTTGTTGAAATATTGTAACTGTGAAGAGTATTCTATTTATTATTGAGTTATTATTCATCAGATCAATCCCCTTTTGTGGATTGATCATGTTGGGCTTTGTACTTGACCAAATCCCCTTTTGTGGATTGGTCAAACCATAATTATATTATGCAAATTAAGAAGTTGGCCCCCAGGCATAATTAAAGTGGTTTTAACCACTAATAAGAGAATTCGGCCCTGCCCAGTGAAGAGACACCTTTCCAGTGCCTACCAACTAGTATAAGTAAAGGAGGCTAGCGCCTCATTTGTTCACTCACTCATTCACTCATCAAGTGCACAAGTTTGGAGAGCTGCAGTTGGGAGAAGAAGGAAGAGAGAGGCACATTGCTCAGTGTTGGATATTCTCTAGTGTCTTGGTCTATTGTCTTGGCATTGTATTGGCTATCTATATTAAGGAAGTTTTTGTTGGGTTTTCTTCCCCATGAGGGTTTCCCAGGATAAATGATGTGTATCTTGTGACTGTGTTTCTATTAGTGATCCCATCTATGTTATTATTATCTAGTAAATTGAAAAGAAACTCAATAGCTGCTCTAAAATTAACATGGTTTCAGAGCTAAACTGAAGAGAGCAACTTTCATTGGATAATAAAAGTCACTGTTGTTGTACAAGAAAATTAGGGATTTTTATTGGAGAGGAATTTCAGCCTAAAATTCATCAAGGAAGTGCGCCCTAGCCTAGAAAATTCATTGGTAGCTTGAGCACACTTTTCTAGTGGACAAAACTCCAAAAAAGTGAAATCCTAGCTTTCACTGGTACCAGAAGTACCAGTCCAGATTTCCGCAGGTCTAATTTGAAAGGGAAAAAATTGGATTTTCTGAAATCTGACTGCATGATCCTACTCGCCTCAGCGAAGCACACCTTCTGATAAATTCAGATTTAATTTCTGAGCAATTTCATTTTTGGTCATTTTCCCAGCTCCAGGTCAAGATGCATGCAAGCGCCAAGCTTGTTGACAAGTTAGAAGGTGTGGATAACTTCCATGCCTGGAGGTATAGGATTGCTCATTCTTTAAGAGAATGATCTTTCAAGATTTATCAAGGAAAATGTACCAGAACCTACAGATTCTATAGCTAAAGCAAAGCACCAGAAGGATATGGTTAGGGCCAAAAGAATTATTGCAAACTCTATTAAAGATCACTTGATTCCTCAAGTGGCCTCCAAAAATACTCCAAAATAAATGTTTGATTCCCTTCAGGATGTATGAAGGAAATAATATCAATCGAAAGATGAATCTAAGAAATCAACTCAAGAATACAAAGATGCAGAAAGGAGAAACCGTACATGACTACTTCTCTAGGGTTTCTCAATTTAAGGAACAAATAGAATCAATTGGAGACACATTGGATGAAGATGAACTCATCCTAACAACTATTAATGGTCTCACAAGACCTTGGGATGACTTCATCCAAACTGTTTGTGCCAGAAAGGAAAAAATACAATTTGGCAGTCTTTGGGAAGAATGTGTCCAAGAAGAAGCAAGAGTAGTTAATCGAGAAGCCGTACTTTCAAGGGATGAAGATCAAGCCCTACTGTTGGTCACTATAATTGCTTAATTTCAAAGATACATAAATTATCAACCCAAGGAAGTCTTTTATTTCAAAGATAACCACGCACTATATATGCTCAATTCCAAAAGCAACTTAGTGTTGTAGTAAAGAAACTTATACTAATTATACTTGCTTGAATGAACTGAAGCTCTAAATTAAATCACAGGAAAGTAATTCCCCTATTGCAAATCTTTAAAGTTCAATCTAAGAATCCTGGATTACATTAAAATAATACTTGCAATGGGAAAGAACAACTATTCTGCAATCAGAGA
>SNQJ01S0172152.1:0-20457 GCA_010110895.2 Picea sitchensis
TTGGGAAAAAACTAGGAAAATGTGGGTAACAAATTTAACTTGCATGTTTATCTTTTAAACCAAAGGCTAAATCAACTTCCCTTGATGTAAGATCAGGAAATTGATCTCGGTGATGATGTGATGTTTTAATCATCTTACTCACCCCTTCCCATGATAACCTACTGAAATATTCTTCAGTATATTCTATCCAATGCTCCATCCAATCAAGGTTGTTTGCAATGTATAAATGTAAAGCATCCCACTCTCGAGCAACTATATGATAGCATAACAATTTAATATCATTAATTAGTTGTTAATAAATGAATAATTATTTTCCCTGACCTAGCTAACAAAAATGTAAATGTAGACAGCAAAACAAAAGAGCGTTAGGGTTCGGTGCGAGTGTTAGGGTTCGGTACTGGTGCGGAGTGCAGAGTGTGTCCATGGCGGCACTAGGGGGCGGGGAGGCTGCCCCCCCTCCTTTGAGGTCATTCGAGGATGCCTTTCGAAGGCTTGTCAACAGACGAGGGAAGGAGCCCTCCCCTCCTGTGATTCCAAAATTCATTAAGAAGTTGACGGAAATACCTGAAATCATTTTATCCGAAGAGAAACCAATGAAAATTACTGTGGCGTTAGCCCAAAAAGGGTTAGTGGGTCATTTTATGGGTCTTTGGCCGTCTACCAAGACTACTGATGACTGGATACAATGGAATTGGAGGTCGAATCTGGAACACGGAGTTACCTGCTACCCGGTTGGAAGAGGGTTCTTTGTGTTTGAGTTCATCTCAGAAGAAGATCGATATTTAATCTTCAGGAATGGCCCCTATTTCATGGGAATGCAGGGGCTATATTTGAACAAATGGACACCCGATTTTGATCCACTGGTGGACACGCCCAAGGAAGTGTCGGTTTGGGTCAGACTACCAAACCTTCCTATGCACTGTTGGGATTTCAAATCATTGCAAAGGATAGGGAATGGAGTTGGCAGGTTTATTAATAGAGCTGACAACAAAGGACAGTACACATGTGCCAGAATCTGCGTGGAAGTCGATCTGGAGGCGGGGCTCCCTGAAGCAGTAAAGTTAACTGTGGGGTCTTGGACTCACTATCAGAAACTTGACTATGAGCACCTTCCATTCAAGTGCAGGAACTGTCAGGAGCACGAACATTTCCAAAGAAACTGTCCCAAAATGCAAACCAATGGGAAAGAAGATGCATAAGGCTGGCAGAAGGTGAAGAGAGGGAAAAAATCATATAATGATAAAAGTAAGGACAAAATGAACCAGGAACCACCAAAAAATGGTAACCCAAAACAAAACGTTCAAGAAGCCCCAAAAGAAAAACGAACCCCCACAAAAGGACCAGAAGGAGAGGAAAACCAAACGCCTTTGGCCCCAGTTGAACCAATCTCGCCCTCCAAGGGCTCCAGTCCGAATAAGGAGAATATCAGCTTGGATACGAATACAGATAGGGAAACCCCGGAAGAGGAGGATACAGAAGTAAGCAGCCCGAAAGGTACTCCTGACCAGCCAAAGAGGGGTAGGAAGACTGAGAAGAAGAGAAGGGAAGAGAAAACCTACAAGGAAGTGGATCAAGGCACACAGTACACAATCCTATAGATGGTGAACACCAGATCGGGGACGAAACTAGGGAATACATCGAAGGGTGGCCTCCCATCACATCTAGGCAAATAATGCAATACGTCTCCTAGAATTGTAGAGGACTGGGAAGCAAACTGAAAGAGGAAGCCTTGAGGGATTTAGTAAGGCTTGTGAGACCAGAAGTCCTCCTAATCCAGGAGACGAATATGGAGGAGGAAGAACTCCTTCAAATAAGCAATGGATTCTGGAAGAATGGACCTAGAAGGGAAGTAAGTGCTAGAGGAGCCTCGGGGGGGTTGGCAACACTCTGGGATTCCGCAAAGCTCGAGCTAGTAGAAGAAGCAGGAACCACCCATTGGTTATTTACCAAACTGTACCATAAAGTCTCTGGACATCTGGTAAGTCTATTTAACTTGTATTTCCCTATTTCATTTAATGAGAAGAAATATTGTTGGGACTCTCTAAATTCGTTTCTCAATCGGCATAATACCGAGAATTTAGTAGTGGCGGGTGATCTAAATGTCACCCTCTCGTTGGTTGAGAGGAAAGGGGGTTCTATTGTCTAGGACCCTGCTAGAGAATGGGTAGAAGATCTGATGTCGGAGTGGGAGTTGGAAGACATTTCACCAACCAACGAGAAATTTACATGGTCCAACAAAATATTAGGACCAGGTCACATAGCAGCCAGGCTTGACCGTTTCCTCATCCAATCTTCCTTCCTTACCCTTGGTCTTATGGTGACCTCCAGGATTCTCCCCCATTACACCTCTGACCACAAACCTATTTCCCTTTCCCTTCTTCCTGGTTCAGCGCTAGGCCCTATTCCATTTAGATTCTGCCCAATCTGGACTGGACAAGACGTTTTCCTCAACCTAGTTCAAAACACCTGGAATGTTCCTATTACTGGATCCCCCTTTTTTGTTTGGGAAGAGAAGCTCAGAAGACTCAAAGTCAACCTAAAAATGTGGGCAAAAAACTTAGTCTCACCCTTGGACGAAAGGAAAAGAATTTAGAAGACTCTAGAAAGGCATCAACTGATTATGGAAGAAGCCCAAGTTACCCAAGAGTTCCTCAGCCGGGAATCCGAAATTCAAAGTAAGTACCATAAAAGCTGTTGGGATGAAGAAACTTATTGGAGAGTAAAATCAAGGGCGTTATGGCTGCAAGATGGAGACAAGAACACAGCTTTCTTCCACAAGCAAGCACAAGGAAGGATAAATTACAACTCCATCAGCGAGATTCAATGGCAAGACCAAGTCTTCAAAGATTCCCAAGGCATAAAGGAGGCAGCTCATTCCTATTTCAAAAAGCTATACTCAGCACCCAATATGGAGGTCTTGGAGCCGAACTCCTACCCATTATCAGAAATTCCAGCCCTACTCACCGAAGAGGATAATTGGATATTGAACAGACCTGTCAGTATTAACAAAATCAGGAAAGTTGTCTTCAATATGAATCTAGACAAAGCGCCTGGGCCATACGGATTCTCAGCTCGCTTCTATACTCACTGTTGGGATATCATAAAAAAGGATTTATGCAGAATGGTCACAAAATCTCAGAACTGTAACAAGATGGGTGGCAGCACAAACTCTTCTTTCTTAGCCCTCATCCCAAAGAAAAAAGGGGCCAAAAACTTCAACAGATTCAAACCGATATCCCTTTGTAACATGGGTTACAAAATCATTACCAAAATAATGGCTAACAGGCTCAAAAGAATTCTGCCAAAATTGCTTCCGGAAAATCAAGGAGGGTTCGTGAAAGGGAGACAAATTCTAGATAATATTATTCTAGTTCAAGAAGCCATCCATACCAGCTGCAAGAAAAAAGAGAAGGGCATGGTAGTCAAGCTGGATCTAGCTAATGCATTCGACAGGGTCGGACACGACTTTTTGTTCGCAGTCATGAGGAATTTTGGGTTCAATCAGAAGTTCATTGGGTGGGTTAAGGCCTGTATTACAGCACCTTGGATCGCCCCTCTGATTAACGGGCTCCCAGCCAATTTTTTCCAGGCTTCTAGAGGGCTAAGGCAAGGGTGCCCGCTCTCCCCTGTGCTCTATGTCTTACAAGCCTCGGTGCTAAGTTTCCAACTGCAGCGTTGCCTCCAAAGTAAAGTCCTACCAGGCATAAGAGTAGTCCCTACGGTCAAGGAGGTTAGCCATGCTCAGTTTGCTGGTGACACCCTCTTATTGGGTGATGCCAACCTAAAGACAGCAAGGAATTTCAAAACAGAACTTGACCTCTACAAAGTCTACTCTGGCAGCGAAATTAATTATCATAAAATTCAGATTTTCGGTTGGAACTGTAATCCTCGAGAATTGCTGCAAATAGACGGATTCTTGAGATGGAAGGCATAACAAACTGGGACAACTTTATCTACCTGGGGATCCCAATCTTCAAAGACTACTCTAAGGTCGTGCACTGGTTGCCCATGGTGGATAGACTCAAAAACAAGATTCAAGCGTGGGGAGCCAATTGGCTCAACAAAGAGGGTAAAGTGGTGTTGATGAACTTGGTCATTACCAGCCTCCCAATTTATCAGTGTTCGGTGCTACTCGCTCCCAAAACTATAACAAACAAAATCGATGAATTGCTCTGGAGATTCCTGTGGGAAGGAGGCAAGAATTGTGAAAGGAAACTCCACTTAGTTAATTGGGATAAGGTCAAGAAGCCAAAGTTGGAAGGTGGTCTTAGTCTTAGAGAGGTGGTTGTTCATAATCTTGCTATGGGAGGAAAGTTGCTTTGGAAAATGATTACCTGGAAAAGAACCTGGAGCAATCAAATCCTCAGGAAAAAATATTTCACAGGTGATACGGAGCGCTGTCTGGAGAGACCTGCAAAAGTGCAGAAAGGCTCCCCGATCTTCAACTTGTACCAAAGAGCCTTGCCTTTCTTTATTCCAAAACTCACCTGGATTCCGGGGAACGGGTCAAAAATTTGGATCTGGGAAGACTCCATTCTTGGGGATCAACCCCTTACAGGGTTAAGAGAAACCAGGAATATCGAGGAATGGCTCTTGGCCAAAAACTGCAGAATGCTTTGGGATATCTCCCTCTGGAAGAATGATGCCAAGCAGTCCTGGGAAGGATGGAATCTAGGGAGCTATCCGGAAGAGATCAAAGAGGAAGCAGCGCTTCTGCTGGATTTCCTTCAAGGAAATTCACCAATCAGTGCCAGATCCAAAGATAAGTGAGGTTGGGGTTCAAATTCGGGGTTATACACAGCAGCAACTGGCTATAAGGAAGTTGTTGACTTGTCGTGGGTCCCTCCTAATCTAGGTCCGTGGAAAGCACTTTGGAACTTCCCCTCAATTCCTAAAGTCGACCTCTTTGTTTGGACCCTGATCCACAACAGCATCTTAAACTTTTATAATCTTAAGAGGAAAGGTTGGGAAGGGCCTTCTCGTTTCCCCCTGTGTAATCAGGCAGAAGAAACCACTGCGCATCTTCTTTTTACCTGTGAGTTCTCCAAAGAAGCTTGGGGCCTTCTAATAGGTTCGGTCTCTTCCAACTTTCCAACCTCGGCCTTGGAGCTATTAAGTAGTTGGTTGTCTTTGTCTCTGTTTGATCTGAGCAAGAAAAACCTCCTCAAAACTGTCTGGATGTGGATCCCCAAATTCCTTTGCTGGAAGCTTTGGTTGGAGAGAAATAATAGGATTTTAAAAGAAGAAAGAAGATTGTCATCCCAGGTGGCCATTAAAGCCAGGACTATGCTTTCAGAAGATTTAAATGTGAAGGCCTCTATCCGGAACTCGTCCACTCTCTCGGATGAAGAAGGAAGGTGGCTCAAGGAATTCAGGCTATCTCAACCTGACACCAATCAAACCAAACCAACACAAAACAGGAACTGGGGCATACGGATGGAGGAACAGGAATTCCTGAAATGGAGATCGTCAATCGACGAGTGGTGTCTCTTCTTCGATGGGGCCTCTAAGGGTAACCCTGGTCAGGCAGGGGGCGGGGGCATAATTTTAGAATCCTCTAGCACAATTCACTTGTCTTACACTTGGGGTTTAGGCTATGCCTCTAACAATCAAGCGGAATTCCTAGCACTTTGGCAAGGTCTTATTCAGGTGTTAAAGATGGGCATCCAGAAAATTGTGATTTTTTTAGATTCTAAATAGGTGGTGGATGCGTTGAACTCCAAAAAGTCCCCAAAGGATATAAATTTGGCTCAATTGTACAAGAAGATCCTCCTTCTACTGGAGCAAATCAAGGATTATAAAAAATTTCATGTGCTGAGATCTCTAAACGGACAGGTTGACAACGAGGCAAATCGTGGTGTCCTTCTAAGCAAGGCCCATCTGACTGTTAATGGGGGAGCATATAATCATTCCATTCCCTAAGCTAATAGACAATCGCGACATGTCTCTTCACGTGGGCATGGCGTCAGTCCGGAAGGACACCAGAGCTTATGTGGGACGGGCGCAATCTCAAAACAGAGATTCGGAGACAGTTTCAATCCCAGGGGGATTACGAGACGAGGCAGGCGGTTTTGAATTTAAAAGGAACCCTCCCATTGCAAACACTCACCCCCGCAGACAGACGCGTGATCCTGCTGAGCACAAGGAAGAAACAAGAATATCAGAAGCAGAAGGTATGGAGTCAGCCTCTAAGCCATCTCTATCTCCGACGGAGCAACTTGAATTGATTAAAGCAGAGGTGGAAAGTATCAGAGCATCCACAAACCAGAGAAAATGGGAAACGCTTAATATTGAAATGCAGGAACTAAGGGAGGATCTGACAGAAGAACTCCAGACGGGGTTGAAGGACGCGGCCATCCTTATGGGAGATCTGGGAAAATGCCTTTGCAAACTGGAGCATCAGGTTGAAGAGCTTACTAAGGCAATCAGCAATATTTTGGAAGCTACTGCAGAGGCAGCCTCCAAAATCGGGTAAGGAAGACACTCGGTGGGCAGAAGACAAATGTTTCGTTAACTAGTAGATTAAGCTATCTGATGCTTGGGAATTACCGGAATTTAGAATTCTGGATTTTGTATGTAAGGATTCACACTCTAGATGGAAGATGGAATACAGAGCAGTAGCTCTGATTTTGCAATGTAAGGGTTAGGCAACCCTCTCTGCCAGATATTAAAGAAAGCTCCATATCCGTTTCTGTTAAAAAAAAATAAAAAAAAAATGTGTAATATATTAAATCCACGTCAACATCTAATAATTACCTTTCATAGTCCTCATTTTAACTTTCCCCAATAGGACCTCCCCTTCAAATTTGTTGATGGAGTCGAGATGCCAAATGCGAGGCACATTCATATTTTCTGCTAATTTAGGTAGATATTGACTAATATACACCATGCATTGATATACCATATTTTAGGTAGATATTGACTAATATACACCATGCATTGATATACCATATATCTCTACACCATAGAACCCTCTGGATGAGCTCTTTGTCTAACAAAAGCTCAGTGGACTTCAATAGCCTCTCCACCATCCACATCGACCAGGTGTATCGGGTCCATAATTCAATCTCCTCGAACTTGGTGTATGAGGTAGTGTTCTTGCATTGGAAAAATGTTGGAGGTAGATATTGTTGCATTTGACACATTAGTCGTGGAATCTCTCTCCACACACCTTATATCTTCTTCATGGATTTATTTTGATGATAGCCACCTACAAATGTCAATGCACAAAAAATAACAAGCATACATACCTATGCATAAAGATAATATACACAAGTTCCACAAATCACATAAGAAGCATTTCCCTTATAAAACAACAATAATTTACCCTCATGTATTTTCCAAGTACATAAATAATTTGTTTTCATGTTGTTGTCAAAGTCACCGAGAGATAAAGGTAGAACATATTGTAACAAAAAAAATTAATCGTTTCAAAATGGCCACCAATAAGAAAATATATTATAACCTACTAATTATTACCTTAATGAATGTATGTCACACATGAGTTTTAACCCCGCCAAAATCACCTTTTAGTTAAGATATTTTGTATGTTCAATTTAAAACCCCACAAACCTAATTTTTCCAATGACCTATTTTACAACATTGATTGCTTTGTTGCTCCGACACAACGTGGAAGACTAGTATTTTGTTCACAACCATCGCAATTATAACTAATAATAACACTTTGTAAGGCATGATTAGTTTCTTGGATGTCACAACAAATCTTCCAATTCTCTCTTTGTCGGCCCTTCCATCTAATATTCACCATAACAATTTTGTTATGTTCTTCCCGACATGCATTGTATCAAACAAATGAACTATTTGTAGGTGCTCGTAGGTATGGCAATCTAACAATTGCATCGGGTACCTTTTCATTCCTCATGGAAGCCCATTCTTTCTTTAACGACATTCATGAAACATCAACAAATTGAAATTAACACTAATTAATAGACAAAATGAATTTAATACTAATGAAATTAACCAAAGATATATATAATAGGTCATACATAAATAATTTCCATGCATCTTGATGATTTCTAATATATTCAACTTCCATAGGCAAGGTGCGTCATTCTTTGTGGTTTTTTATGTTTTCTTTCTACCATTGAACTTTGCTTTGTCTCAGAAGTTCGATAACTATGGTTCTTTAGGCAGAAAGTGCCTATACTCATCAAACACTTCCTTTGCTAAACTCCTTGAATGACTAGAATTTATCCTCAGACCACAACCAAGTAGCATGCAATTTACCCTTTGTTTGAAGACCTACAAGATATATGAATAAATGTAGCCTCAAATTAGAGTTACAATTTAAAATAATGCATGATTTTTCAAAAAGATATATAATATTAAATCATAAAATAAAGTAAATAATATACCACAAAATGTGTTAACCCGAGCATCATGAATTGTCCATGATAGTATTCCATGGAATTGAAATCGCCTTTACCCTATTGGTCTAGATATGTCATACATAGTGACGTGAACCCATAACTTCAACAACTCATCGATGAGAGGCTCATTATATATGTTCATATCTTTAACCTCGTAACCCTACCTGATTGGTTCAACCTACCGCATGATTAATTATACTTATCTAGATGTCCCCGGTATAAAAGAAATAATTACCATGCACGAAACAAAGAAATGAAATATTTTGTCATGCTTTAAAGAAAATAAAAGATAATTAAAAACCGAACAATCATTGCCAACATTGTGTGCTCTCTTTGATCGACATCCAAGGAGGAAGGTTATTGTTTATAACAAAACATGCCACATTGAGTACGTAGAACGGAGCTCTCTAAATGGATTGACACCACCAACCGCTAACTAAAGTCTAACATTGTTTATACACTTCTTTTTTAAAAATTGGCTACTTTTCTTCAATGTAGTTCAATGCATAACCATCGGTGGGCATTTGAAGAACATCATCTTGACTTATGTTCTTTGCATGGAAATCCATAAACTATGCTATACTCTTTGGCACTGAACAACCACCTGAAACGTGGAATTATCTAATATATATCTAAGAACTTATGTGACACCTTCTTTGACGCTTTATCGGTTCGAGATATCTACTTATTTGACATTTTGGGAATTCATTTTCTAATGCATATTGTCCATAATATATGATATGATCATTAGGGTATGCATCAATAGCCCGATAGTCCAAATTCAATTTCTTTCATAATCAATGGATATTCTCGATATGTGCGTGGAAAAAATATTCGACGCCTAGAATAGAACATCACCTAACAATCTACAAAATTCTAAACAATAAGTTAATGTAAACAATATCCACTCAATATATCATCCAATATACCAATTTTAAAAATTAGAAACAATAGCAATATAGGAAAAAATTGAACCTTTAAGTATTTTTGAACATGCGGTGCATAAATAATTAACAAATTAAATATCTTAGTATCCGTGGAGACATGTGTTTGATAAACCTTTCAAAACCTTTTAGGGTTCACCAACAACAATATAGCAAATAAAATATTTGTTGTTGAGCCTCATAAAGAGGTTGATGTGACTCTCGAGTAGAGGATCAACATCACACCATCATCCTATTGTCCTCATCCATTGGAGAAAAATGTGTCTGGATCAATCTATGTATCTCATATTCCTGACGGAATCACTAACGCTATATCCATCCATATCATCATTAATAACTTGGATCAAGAGCCTAATATTTTCATCTCAAAGTTCATCTCCATGTAAAGTAGTATTTCCGCTAGTACTTGACAAATAACTCTCTTGAGGTTGACACTTTGGGGGCATCGCCTATATATCTAAAAAACAACATAGAAATTTAGTGTGTATAGAAAAATATAAAAATCCGATAAGAAATATTACTAAAATTCATGACACTGATTATTATAGAGAATACATTAAATATTGAATCCTCTTACCATGGGACGAGACCATCACTCCCTTCAGCTGCCCCTTCTCCCCTACAATGTTTTTGGGCTGTTGTTAGTAAAAGTCTTCTATTTTGCAAGCCTCCAATCATAGCAAGGGAAATAACATTTCCATCAGCCTCAGCTTCTAATTCCGCTTCTTAACCGAAAGTAAGCCTCTCGCTCATTTCGCTCATCAGGACAAATCCTTGTCCCGGACAAGTAATTGTCTTACCACACCATACCAAACATTAAGCTGTCAATTTTCTATATTTTGGCTACTCCTTCGACATGATATGTTTATTTGCAAGTGACCTACATCTTTATAATATAGTCAACATCTTTACAATAAGGTGATCATATGTAGAGGATCAACATCATAACGACATAGATAACATCTTTAATAAGGTCATATGTGTACAAATGTTTTCTTTATATAATAACTACATATATACCCAACATAAGTTTAGGGTTAGTGTTTATGTATCTTATTAGTCCCCTCGCTAAAGAAAAGAATATAGCACTTTCTCCGTCATTCATATGTACACACCCAATCACATCAACCACAACGTTTAGCCTCAGGTTTTGTTTTGCATGCTTAAATAATGGAAATTCTCATACTTTGTTTTGCAAAATGTACACACATGATCACTTCAACCACAATATTTAGTCTTGCATTTTGTTTTGCATGCTTCTAAATAATGGATGATCTCGTATTAATAATTATATGTAATATCAACAAGCTATCTTGTCACTAATGCCAACCTACCCATTATTTATTACAATATGTTGAGGATAGCAAAGAATTTAAGGTGGAAGAGGGAAATGTTAATATTTCTCTTAATTTATATGTGTGGAAGAGGGAAATGTTGAGGATAGCCAAGAATTTATACGAAAGAGGGAAATGTTACAATATATTCCAGCCTATTACCCTGTTGTTATAAACATGAGTTTCATCCCTATCCTATATATACCATAACTTATCATTTGTCAATATAACAATCAACTTCACATTTTTATTCATGGAGATTTCTTTCCTTCATTTAATTGAATTAAGTGCTCAGTCACAACCATTAGGTATGCAAGTATCCCAACCATTATTTTCACCTATATTATTTTCAACTTATGCAAGTGTGATCCCTTTTGTGTACTATGGATGTAATAAGTGGTATCAAAGTTTCAATCAAGATTTGTTGGTGTTTTTTATTAGTCTTAAAAATTAAAAGAGAGAAGAAATGACAATCAATTACTATCATTTCTCTTGAAACTCAACCCTGATTGGTTGAGTTTCAAGAGAAATTCCATATCTTATCAATGAAAAGAGAGAGATTATAGTCGTGACTGAGAAGGGTATGTGGATTCCATAAACCTGTAATATTATAAAATCCACATACCCTTTCCATAGAATATACTAACTAGATCCAAAAACCAAAGACATGAAATATGGTACTACACATATTATAATATATTATCAAGGAAAAAACAAGCTAAATGAAATTTGGACATTTGAAAAAAAAATTACAAGTTAAATGAGTACATCAATAAAAATTAACATACTAACCTTGTAAGTTCAAAATCTGAGCTATGTAGATCAAGAATTGGATTTGTTCAACCGGTGGGTGACGGAAAAAACAAACAGCTCAAACAAAAGCCAAGAAAAGTGTCGCAACTATAGCAATTGTGTCGCAAAGTCTCTTAAAGTCACGTATATATAGATAAAATAGTCAACTAGTTGTTAACACTGACCAATGAGATAGGCAAAAATTTTGTCGCTATTGCCACAAAAATCTGTGGCTATAATGACGAAAATCCTGACTAGATTTAAATAAGATTTTCGTCGATATTGCAACGAAATTTCATGGCAATAGCGACCAAAATCCCTCCCTGTTTAAAAAAATTATGAAACTAGTTGAAGCGTGGAAAATTTTCGTGGAATAATCTGCCCATATGTAGTAGTGGTTTTACACATGGTTTCAAAGGAATTTTATGATCCATTATAGTAGTGTCATAAGTTCTAAATTTGTCATAATACCAAGTGAAAATGTCTTTATATTGTCTAAGAAACTCAACATACTTACTTTTGATTTCCGGAGACAGATATTTGGATAATTTCACCAACCTAGGATTTTCTCTGGTACCTATATCGCAATCCTCGACCTCCTCCGGCTAAGGTTGTAAGGTAGACTTCAAAGGGATGTCATCAGGGTTGAATAGCCTTTCTAAGGGGATCAGACCCTTAGGTATCTGATTATTTTTTAAAACAAGCATCCAATGGTTAGCGATTTTATCTTGGAACTTTTGGGGGTCTTCGCCTTCCTGCATGATCCAAATAGGGTCATTCTGGTTTTCTTGGTCAGCATGTGTTTCGGCAAAGTCATCTACTATCTCTAAAAATTTCCAGAGTTGTTCATCGTCCTCAAAAACTTGCCAATGTTGTATGTTATTCGATATGGAAGGCCTATGTCTCATTAGTATATGGTATTTTAATTTGAAAGCAGTGGGAGGTGTGAACGTTGAAGCTGCTTTGGCTAACGCATCCGCCTGTTGATTTTCTATTCTGGGAATATAATGAACATTAACAGAGGAGAAAAAAAATTCGATCAGATCCCAAACACAGTTCCGATAAGTTCTTAACCTAGGATGTTTGGCTTGGTATTGACGATTTACCTGTTTCATGATTAGCTCTGCATCGCCAAAGACTTCCAAGTTTTTAATTTTCATTCTCCTGGAATCTTCCAATCGTAACACTAGGGCTTCATACTCACATACATTGTTAGTGTGTTAAGTGTTCCACTATAATCTATAAGAGAAAGGGATAATGAATGTGTCATCGAGTTCCACAAAAAGAACCCCAGCTCCGACCCCAAAATAAGATGAGGCACCATCAAAAAACATCTTCCAAACACCAGTGCTATATACATCCTGTTTACTTTCTCTTTTCTTTTTTTATTTTCTGTACAACTTTCTTCTATACATACATCAATATCATCATCGATAGATAAAATACAATTACCTAAATCTTGATCAACAATATAAACAGGGTAGTTGTTTTGGTTTTGTTGGTCACTTACCGTGAATTCTAACCTGGTTTCTCTGTAAAAACGCGTGAATTGTCCTCCAAAGACCAAGATCGTGGCATACGTCATGTCGACTTGGAGGGATCCTCCAAGTTTAGTGCCCCAAGACCTGGATAAGAGCATGTCATACTTCGGGGATATATCAGCGACGACCACATCCATTAGAACACCTTTTGCGGGTATCTGTGTAAGATTGACGACTAAATACTTTATCATGCCTATACACTTAACCTTTCTTGAATCGAATGAATATAAATCTCCATAAGGTCTGGTAATTTCAAGACCAAGTATCTCCATAATGGATTTAGGCATTACATTGTGAGAGGCTCCAGAATCTAACATGCAATTATGGAGTAAGTGATCATGTACAGACAGACTAATATAGAAAGGGGCGACGGTGTCTTTGGCACCGTCAAAATGTGTGCCGAAAATTATGTTAGGCTTGTCATCTTCTAAATTTATGACATCATCCTAACTTTCATTTTCTAAAAAACTGATTAATTTTGTGATTTATTTCCTGTAAATTGGATTTTTCGCCAGTTCAATAAGAGGTATAGGGATTTTGATTTTATTTATTTCATTTTCCAGATTAAAACTTCCTATTGTTTTTTCGACCTATATGGTTTGGGTTTTTGACCCCTTCTTTTCATATTTGTTTTGTAGTGAGGTTTTAGTTTCAATTACAGGGACTTCCATTTTCTGCACATTTACGGTTGATGCTTCCACTGACTTTGTCTTGGTGGGCTATGTGTCAGCGGTCTTAGTTATTATAGTTTGTTTCTCAGCGTTTTTTGAAACTGACTCGTATGTTTCACCCCTCGGAAAAATATTTTTCACTGGGGGAGTTGCGAGGCTCTTGTTTCTAGGCCTTAGATTGTACTTTTGGTGGATTTCAGCCATTATATCGTCTGCAATATCCTGATAGGTTGAATCTTCAATAATACCACTGTTTTTGTTATTTTGGGATCTATCTTTCGTGGTTGCATATTTTTCATAATCTTGCCTCGTTAAAAAAAATTGTAGGCAGTCGTCGCCAAGCTTATTGATGTCTTCTTCTAATTCCTCAAAATCATCCACGTCTTCTCCTCCTATAAAGTTTTCGCTTTTAAAGGGGGATTGAATTTTTTATCTTCATTCTTAATCTGTCTTGGTGGATTTTGAGGGTTAGGATTCCTTTTGAAATACTTTCTGGGAAAGTGCTCATTCTTCGCTTGATCTAGCTCCATTCTTGAGATCTTATTTGAGATCTCTTTGATTATTCTCACCATGTCATCTATTTTGTCTTCCGAAGATCTTCCTGATCCAAATGGTCCCCCTTGATCTCTATATCTTCTGGTTTCTTTGTTTCCAGTTTCAAATTTGGTTTTCAACTTTCCTGATGCCATCATGTTTGACTCAATCTCTAAGGCATCATCTTGCATCTTGGTGAGGTCTATCGATCTCCTCTCCCTCAATAACAGGGCAAAATTAGGGTCGAAAGCCCCAACAAAGGTTACTTTCGCTGCAGGTTGGGAGGGCTTGACCTCGGCTAGAATCTTATTATACAATTTATTGAACCTCTGAGTGAACTCGAGGATTGATTCAGAGTGTTTGTTTCCAGTTTCAAATTTGGTTTTCAACATGTTGATCACATTATGGACCTCTCCTTGGTGGCTTGGTTTGGAGTTTGTGCACTGGCTTTGTGTTGTGTATTGTGACTTGGTATAGGTGTTATTATATGTAACGTTCCTCCTCGTTACGACGACAAACCTCATATAACAAGTGCAAAATTATTTTTTTTTGCTTTTAAAAGTGTGTGCGCGCGTGTACAAGGGAAACAAACACATTTGACTCTGCGTCACCACCCGACGATGAACAAGACGCAAACCACGATGAACACAACAAGTTGACATAAGACGCACAACAAGTAATTGCATGCATTTAATGATGATCAATCGACAAAAGTAAGACTGACTACCCACCCGTCCTACCCTGCAATGGTTAGGACCTCCAAGACACATAAGCAACGCTCAAGGCCAGGTTCCCATCGATTTTAACCATTTAAGGTCTCAGGGTTGGCGACTGTTCTGAGGAACATGGAGGTGTCTACATCCCGCCCGACACAAGCAGACCAAGCACACGAAAGGTTTACCAACCAAGTACAACCTTATTTAAATGAAGAACAACCCTCATTTACTAACTCAGAATAATTTATTGTACTTAATTCAAGGACATTCCACCATATATGTTTATCAATAATAATAAAAATTACAATAACGCTGCCATGAAATAATAAACACCTTACATTTATATCACATTAACTTTGCAAAAATAACAATCACCTTACATCTTATGTGTTATCCATAACAATAAAACTACAATATCATTGCCATAAAATGACAGCACGATTTCATTTTAAGTTACAATAACTTTGCAAGAATAACAATCACATTACAAGACAATGATAATTAATAAATCCAGTAAGGAAATTAACACATCTTATTCCAACCTCCATTACGAGCCCTGCAATGCATGTCTAAAGCACATAAAATCATAAGGTACAATCTAAATCCACCTTGAAACAATTTCCTTTGTGAATTTTAATTTTTTTAAGAGTCATCATAGTTCCATCTATATCAATTTACCTTAAAATGTTATTGTTGTTATAAAAATTATAATTTAAATCACTAACCAAGAATCATGGGGAATATATACAGCAATGTTCGAGGAATTAAATCGTGTATATCTTAACAACCTTTACACACAAATTCCTCATCCCACTGGTAAGGATAATAGTAACAATGATATTAATAATTGTTATTATTATTATTACTAATAAAGGAAACACTTCATCAATCTAATTATAATAATCATTTTTAAAATCTTAAACCATTTCATAATCATGCAAAGATATCTAAAAAGGTTCTACAATATTCATACCCTTCATCCAATAATAATGAAAATCTACACTTGATAGATCATATGCATTTTCGATGCCCCATATAACATGCTAGAATAAATTAATAGTTAAAACAAAAGATAACGGTGGAATAACAATATTAAGATCTATCCAAAAAAAATTTATAGAGAAAAAGGGTGAAAACATACGAGACAGTGGATATTTTATCGGCCTATCTTTGGTATTAATAAATAATTGAGGGCCGAGGCAAGGGATAAAGTTTTACTACACAGGTAAATATCCAAAAGGGATAAAGGTAAAAGGAAGCAGCAAGATTAACAAAGGATCGTTGTCACCGTAGACCAAAATATAAAACTGGGAAAAAACCCTATATGAAGGAGTTGAAAGGCTATTAATGCATAATCAAAAGAAAACGGTGTCACCATAAGGATGGGATTGTTTTCAAGTAAAAGTTATTTAAAATCCTTGCGGGTACACCAGTGCATACAATTAGAAACAATCCAGAAAATAAGGATGAAACGTTGTGCCTATAATCAAAGTATTTTCTTTTGAAATACTTTCTGGGAAAGTGCTCATTCTTCGCTTGATCTAGCTCCATTATTGAGATCTTATTTGAGAGCTCTTTGATTATTCTCACCATGTCATCTATTTTGTCTTCCGAAGATCTTCCTGATCCAGATGGTCCCCCTTGATCTCTATATCTTCTGGTTTCTTTGTTTCCAGTTTCAAATTTGGTTTTCAACTTTCCTGATGCCATCATGTTTGACTCAATCTATAAGGCATCATCTTGCATCTTGGTGAGGTCTATCAATCTCCTCTCCCTCAATAATAGGGCGAAATCAGGGTCGAAATCCCCAACGAAGGTTACTTTCGCTGCAGGTTGGGAGGGTTTGACCTCGGCTAGAATCTTATTATACAATTTATTGAACCTCTGAGTGAACTCGAGGACTGATTCAGAGTGTTTCTTTCTTAGAGCCCCAAATTTAGTTAGATAATAGAGATGGTTTTTCCTTTCCCCCCATTATCTAATAAAATCATTTTCAAGTTCCTCATAAGATGGAACCAGGTTCTTACCTCTCCTTAAAAAGTTTAAACCAAGAGTCTCGAATAGACATATTCATGTTTGATTCCAAGGATATCAGCAAATTGGTCAAAGAAATTGATGTGTTCGGTTGCAGTCAAATCACCCTCTCCTGTGAATTTCGAAAGATTCTTCATGTAGTTTTCAGGTAAGTCATGTAGGGGGACTGGGAGGACCAAAGGGGCATATCTAGCAGTCACCTTTGCAAATATTATAGGGGGTGGTACTTGGCCACCTGCTCCTCCTCCTCTAGCCCTCCCTCTAGCAGCACCTCCTCCAGCCGCATCCATTGATGATTTAAAGGTTTTTGCTTGGAAATTATGAGGAAGGGTTTCAGGAAATTGGTTATCAAGAGACAGGAAACTTGAGGAAGGGGAACTAGGGAAAAGTGGACTAGTTTCTTCATACTCACAGGGTGAATATAAATGAGAATCAACAGGAGTTGTGTCGAGAAGAGTAGGATGATCTTAGGAGTTCTGAGAGATAGGAAAATGAACTTCACGAAGTGAAGAAGTGTCAATCGAAGAGGGAAGTGATGCGGATCTTTTACCTCTGTTGGTGAAAGAAACAGTTGGGAAAATCTCAGTTTTAAAATCAGGCGAGACCAAACCAGGCTCAAAGGATGTAATCTTATTGGTAGGTATCCCCCATAATATGGTGGGGTATTCGATCATTAAAAAATATCTCTAGTGCTCGAATCTATAATTTTAGGTTGATAAAACCTATTTGTCGATGATACAGTCTGTTTAAGATATCTTCTTGATTTTAAAATTTTTTCTGGATCTGGAACAGGCGAAGTCAGTTTGTCGTCTAGGTTTTTTCTAGTATTCTTTCGGTTAAAAGCCAGTTTATTTATCATGAAGTCGCCAAGTGAAAGATATAGGCATCCTTATAAGGTTTTCGATCTTTTTTCACTATCAAAGATAGAAAGTGTCAATGTCGTTCTTCCCAGGGAAAAGCTTTGTTTATTCATTCCCCGACAACGACGCCAAAAAGATGTTGTTCCTGAGTTTTAATTTGAAGGCTCTAAAATACACCGTCGAGGCATCCGAAAAGGTAGAGAAAGTTAAGGATAAAAATGTCAGTTATATGAAAAAGGGATATTGTTAGTTCCTTAACTGTCTCTGTCTAGCTTCCCAGTTTTCCAGGATACTAATGTCTCTTTCAATTACTGCCCATGAACGTTCTAACTCAACCCGGTTATGTGTTGTCTGTAGGACGGTGTTAAATAAATTCAAAGCAATGCTCATTTGATCCGATAGTCCGGGTTCGATATTAGGTTGTCTTGTAACTAGAATGGTCATGAGGGATAAAGACTGAAAAGATAAATTCTTTTATTTTCTTTTAAGGGTTCGCTATTTCTGCTTCAAAACATGTAAAAAGAACTCCAAAAACCTTGAATTAATAGCATGAAGAAACTAAAGGTCATTTTTGGTATCTGAGTTAAATTTTGAAAAGGGGATATGCATGAAACGAAGAGAGAACATAAAGATGTCGAACAGGGTGAGGCATCAATTAAAGAGGAATCTCACTTTGTTGACAGGAGAAGAAAATAGTCAGGAAAAACTCTTAATGAAGCATATGATATTGAAATCTAAAACATTTGAAGGTCTTGTATCTATTGATAGTCGATACAGAGGAAAGGCTATAAATGATTAAATTGCAAGAATAATTAATTACCATGGTAGAGGTTGTACTAAATTGCGGTTAAGCATTCATCAAAGAGATATATGAAAAATATGAAACAACAAAGAAACACATAACTCAAACTTGACCAGATCTGGAATCTTCAATTTGTATTTGTATTAATTCAAAAATATCTTCAGATTCTTCTTTACAACGTGCCCAGAAAATGCCCTAGATCAGTATCTTGAAATTACTTTTGTACCAGATCACTGATGATTGTTTTTTGGTGATCTCCTAACTCCTAGGGGAAAACAGTTACAAGAATTGCAAACCTAAACCATTTGCATGATTATCATTTATTTTCCTATCATCTCGATAATATAAGTTTTCAAAATTATACCTCATTATTTTATTGAAGTATCTCCTTCTTTTGACCCGATACATTCAATACATTTTTCAAGAAAATGTACGAAATTTTTGGGAGGCTCTGGAAGATCCTTTGCTTCAAATAAATAGAATTTTCTCTGAGTTTCTGGAAGCCGATCTTCAATCCCCTTACCAGAAAACTTAATTGATTGCAATTTTAAGTTTGGCTTCACCAGCCACCTGTCTATTAGGGTAACATCCACTTCCTTTAACTATGAAATTTCCATCTGAATTTCTTTCAAACCCTCCCTGAAATTCAACTGGTGTCTTACAATGTTTATATGTCCTAATTGCCCAGTGAAATTGCCTCTTTCAATACCTAATGATTCCTTGTATAATAAATCAAAGATTCTTTCACAATCGTCTTTGATTTCTTTGGCTATTTTCTTATTTTCTGCTTTGTTGTTTTCCCATACCTTGAGCATGATATCGCCTCTAATCTTCTCTGTGACAGAAAGCTTTGGAATTTTTGATACTTCTTCATTTTTAGAACATACAACTTCCTTTTGGAAAGTGGCCTTTGCTGCTTCGGCTTCTTTTTCTTTAAAAATAATATTATCAAGAGCATTGCTTGCTTTCTGAAAATAATTATGAATAATCTCTACTTGGGAGATTACTTTTTGTTGCTCGGCTTCTGCCTTCGCATGTATTTCCAGTGATTGGTCCTGAAAAACTTTCAGATCTATAACCTGGCCTTTTATTGAATTCAATTTAGCCTGTATTTGTCTTACCAATTCTTCTTGCCAAATAACCTGTATTTGGCTAGTCTACACCTTCTCGTTCATCTCGTCTAGACTTGGCTTAAGTGATTGAATTTCTTTCTTGTCAGCAGCTCTAGCCTTCTCTAGACCTTTATTTATTTATTCTTTGATATTTTTCTTGGTATCTTTTAGTTGATTTTGCAACTAGGTTATCCTGTGGTTACTATGTTCCAACCTTTCTCTCATATTGCCAACAGTGAATAGATTTGTTGTTTCCAGCGCTCCCATGGAGCCTGTTAGCACTCAAAAACGCACCAGCATTTTTGAAGGAAATATGCCTAATCTTGCAGGGAAAATTTGACTTGTTTCCCTAGCTCCAAATGCAGATCTGAAAGCACCGTTGGAAAGTTCAGGATTTGTAGATGTCGATCGACTATTTAAACATGCAAAACGGACTCACCATGACTGAGAAATTCGATTTTTAAAAAATCTGCACTTTCACCAGCGCAGAAGGCAGAATTTTGACTAGTTAGCTGTGGAAAGTAGCGACTTTCAACAGCGCAGGAGCAGATTTTTCAGGCAAGTGCGCTGTTGAAAGTTGTCACGGCCAGAATAGCCAAATTTTTGCCTAGATCAAGAATTTTTGGGTTTGAATGGTTTGAATCCTTCTTCAATAAGCTGGTTATGAATTATCAAATCAAAATCTGAAGGCCATTCTTGGAGATGAAAGTCAAAAGGGCATTTTTTG
>SNQJ01S0172153.1:0-12704 GCA_010110895.2 Picea sitchensis
TCAATGTAATTGACAGGGAGGTCATGGAGGATAGGAGGTAGGTCTAGAGGCTTGTATCTGTCTGGGACTTTTGCAAGCATAGGAGATGTAACCAAAGGTGTACTGCCATCTAGAGATTCTACAAGAGCAGGAGATAAAGCAGGAGGCTTATAAACATCCAGAGATTCAGCAGGTGTAGGAGACAAAGCAGGAGGCTTATGTCTCTCTGGGGTTTCTACAGGTGCATCTGGGATGTGCACAGGTGTATGAGCATGTACATATTCTACAATTATTGGTATGACCTCTTGAGGCTCATCAATTGATTGATGGTCAAAATACTCTTCAACAATATACTTCTGACCAGGCTTAGCACAAGACAAGACATGATTGCAGATAAAACCAAATATGTCCTGAATGTAATTTGAACTTAAATACCTGGTTTTTCTTGGCCGCTTGGTCATGCTTCAGGTTCTTCCTCCAGTGGAGTCTTCGAGTTGGCACTGTCTGGAGCTGTTTGGAGTCGCCAGGTGAATGATCTCAGCCTTCTTGTGTCTGGTCACTGTCCACCATCAGTGATCAGAGCTGGATCTTGAAGTGTATTACTGGGAAAAGTTCCCCAGTGGAGTCGCCATTATGTTGCCTCTGTGATTGCCTTTTCAGCCTTGGGCAAAATTACAGAGTGCTAACACTATTTTTAGTAGTTTTTTAACTTCCGGGGCCATTTTGAGGCCCTAAATGATGGTTTTTGAGAAAACAGGGAGAAACATGAATCGTAGATCGTGTTTCTCACCCAAAAGTTGTATCCCTCGGATATATCTTTCCAACGAGCTATCATACGCCTAAAACAAAGATTGTATGCAAAAGTTACGACCCCGGGAAGTTGATGCACCAACTTACCCAAACGGGGCCCACATGACTTTTGGTGCTTCATCTCTTAGAGTTAGGTTTTTGGATGTCTAGGGTTTTTGACATTCCTGCTTATTGTAAAAAGGCCTTCAGAGCCTCATTGTAATCATCTTCTTGCGAATGCAAGTAGCCGTCACATCTCTTCTTAGAGATAAGCTGCCAACATTCTAGCGAGTCTTTCACTTTGTATTTTTATAGTCTCTGTACATTTCTTTCATTAATAGAAATCGTGTATTACTATGTATATGTGTTTATGGTTGCATGTATGATACATTTCTATTATATTATTTAATATCTGCGATATCTTTGCACATTTATTTATTATATCTCTGCTCTCATTTCGTGCCGAAAATAATCCGGATCAATATATTTCATTATTTCTATCAAATCTATTCATATCAAATCTTCTTTCTTCTAACTGTGCCCTAGTGTTTAGACTAGGACAAAATTTATCAAACATACCTAGATCCATACTGTCGAAACAAAAATTTCCACTTATCTTACCTATATCAAAGAACACAACTTTTAGATCTTACCTCTTTAATAATAATAAAAAAAAATCACTGATCTTACCTCTTTTCTTCAAATATTCCTCCTTCCTTAGCACAGATCTTTGCAGTCAAGTAGAATACTAAAGAAACAGATTTGCGCAAAAAGTTTTCTTTATTTTCCTCAGTTCCCAGCAATCATAGTTTCACGTCCTGGCAACGAAACCATTTGTTGGCACAAGGGAAGACCTAGGGTTCAACACTTCAATAATGCACCAACAAAACTCTAACTACTGTCCCTTTCAAAAACACCTGCGAAGTAGATGAAGTCTCACCCGAGGTAGAGGAAGGGGTGGTTGTAGGAATCCATTGTCTGCAACCTTATATGGGATGCAAATATGTGATTACAATACTCTAACAAAGCACTTAGTAGTTGTCATTCATTTTTGTCTACAACGCAGATAAACCCTAATTACAGTGCAACACAGTATTCAACAAGATTCAATACATTCAAGCGCTAAGCACATCAACATAGATCAAATATATCATCTCATTCACATCATTAGGCACTAAGATATCATATTCAGCTAAACATACATCATTGTACTAATCATTAATCGTATGAACCATAAAACAACCATAATTGTTGTGGTGGGAAATCCCCCTATGGACTAGAAAATAGGGTTATATTATGCATGCAGATATGACTGAAAGAAACTTACTTTCTACCTTCATCCCTAGACCTAATCCCCATTTATTTTCAACAAATACATGGTTAGACCAACATACCTTGTTCCAGATGTTCGATGTCGATCCTTCTTCACGCTTGATCACTTGTTAGCAATGCTCTTCCCATGGATGACCTTCATACAAAACAAGCAACAAACTACACATGCATTTTACAGACTAATGGGTTAGAGGTTCAAACATATATTTACTGAACTATGAAGAACTCATATAGTGGGACGGGAAAAACATTTATTTATTATTAACTTTAATGAATCAACTTGCAATGTCAAGACCAGCCACTTCTCCATGAATCTTGATCCTAGGCTCCTCTTCAAATGTCCTCCAACTTCTTTGCTTTGTATCTCTTCTTGCACAAGGATGGCTAAAGGGTTGGGACAATGGAAATGTGCAATTGGGAAGAGTTTCTTTACTCTTATTCTCCTCTTCCAAATAGGACCCCTAACCCTTCTTTTATAGGCTAGAAGAAGCTAGGTATTTGGACGAACCCTCAACCATGCATGGCCGGGAGTTTTAGTTAACTCAACCAAAGCTGTGTGTTCCGTCGGAAAATTTATTTTTTTCGTGCTTTTGTTGGTCCATGCGGGCTATTTTAGGTCAGCTAGCATGTACACACATGCAGTAATGGAGTGGGGCACATAGGCCCTTGTAAAAGAGGTTTTTTAAAGAGTTGTTTAACAGTGCTTTGGCAAAGAAGGGATCTGAGATGGCCTAATGCCAGGTAAGCATGTATGGTGAAAATTAGGGTTATAACAAATGCCCCCTAATGTGTGAGGTCATAAGAGCATCTGATGGCCGAAATACATTACCAATATTTACTGATGTGCTGAACAAGTGAGCCCAGGGACCAGGAACTAGAAGGCACTGTCTGCAAAATAACAAATGTCTCACCGAGGCAGGCATACCCATGCTCGGGATAAGATAGAATCATGGATACCAATCAAATACACTGTATATCCATGTCAAATAACTATATAAAGTGTAGCAGTGAACAATACACAAAAGAGCTACATCTCGAAATAAAAAAGATATACATATAGAGTATCCATCTTCTAGAAGCTGATACGACCTGATGGCTGGAGATGAGATCTTCAGATCTCGAGAAACAACTTCAAAATCTTCAAAACTAAGGGTAGGAGTGTAATATGAGTGTATGAATTCACTACCGATAGGTATTCGACGACTCATCGGTCATCGACTAGATAATCTTGATGATTAGACTGAAGGCTTCATTGATTGTGAACAAGGACTTGATTGGACATTTAGGATGGTTGGGTATGAGGAAAAGAGACAAATTGTAGAGGGGTCGACTCAGGCTTGGTAGAAACTTCCCTTGGACAACAACACGACAAATTATGAGACTTAGGCAGCATGGCATTAATCATAAGTTCACGAAGCAAGAGGCAACGCAAACTCTCCATATGTTTGGAAGAATAAGCAAACGAAGGAGGACACAACTCTATGTAGTGAGAACAACTTCCTAAGGTCGTATTACATCCCATAGTTTGACGAACAAACGAAAAAATGTGATTTATCCAAGGGTGACTCATTATGCTGCAAATAACGAAAATACTTTTCCCTTCCTCTTTTTGGTGTATATTTGATTTTTTTGTCTTTTTCAATAATTTTGGAAAAAAGAATAAAGGAATGTTACATTACAATGGAGGAACGAGTGTTACAAACATACAAGTTCAAGGTGCAAGGACAAGAATGATGTTCAGAATAATGATACTCGAGAAAAATCCTCTGGGGGCCAAGGGTGTTAAGACACAGAAGCAAAGTGTTACAAGGATGGCGTATAAGGTATGCAAACACAGTTAACAAAACACACAATGGTAAGGTCCTTCGATGTAAGTTTAACGAGCCTAGAGAAGGTAAGCTTGGTGGTTTTTCATATTTAGAGAGTATGAAAAAACATAAAAGGAGACTCCATTGGGGTACCTTTTTCGAAGATAGTCTAGTCGGTTTGAAAAAGGGGTAAACTAGCACCGACAAGACGTCTATTCCAAGCCATTTTAACAAGTGTGATAAGGACAAGATCACTCGGCCATTTTTTCATTTTGAAGGAGTCTGAAAAAAAGCTTAACTATGGACTCTGTCAGGAATGTTCTTCTGGACCAGTTTAACGAGTGTGAAAGAATAAGGTCATTCGACAATCTTTTCAATTTTAGGGAGTCTGAAAAGAAATTAACCATGGACTCGGTGGGGGTTCCTTTTTCATAAGTTTAGTCCCTTAGGGCCGAAAAAGGGGTAAAATTATACCTAAGAGTACTCTTCTAAATAACTGAAGTTCTATAGAGTATACCTTTGTTCATACAGTTGATCGTCCAGACCGGAAAAGGGGTAAACTATCGTCGGACAGACGTGACTTCAAATTTCAGTTTAACGAGCGTGAAAGGCCACAAAGATCGCTTGGCAATATTTTTTGTGTTTAGAGGGTCTAAAAAGGGCTTAAAAGAAGACTCATAGAGGTTAATTTTCTCAGTTAATCTAGACGAGATCAAAAAGAATAAATGTAGTCTCACCGGATGTCGCTTTCGGATCTCAAAGCGAGCTTGAAAAACAACAAAGTTAGCTCATGATCGACTCTTTTTGGGTCGATGCCTGGCATCTCCTTGGGGGAGCAGTATGCTCTGATGAAAACATTGTCTATGACGTCAGGGGTTCTAGAGATATTGATAGGTATCATTTCAATAATGGTTTCCATATTACCCTTAGCATAGAACTCATGTGTATCTAAGGGATTAATAATACAAGACCTATCTCCAATCATAGTCAAGGTGAATTCTTTGGACTCGATTCTGCTTAACTCTGGGAGGAAGTATGATCTGTGATGAAGAGAATCCTAGAGTTTGTTTGGACTAGTCATTGCTTCAATTACAACTTCATTAGATGGCAATACTGAGTCTAATGAATCGGTGTCAGCGAGAGAACCCTGAGCCCAAATAGGCTCTAGAAGTGGATTGAACTCTTATGCAGGAGTTGGATCAGTGTTGGTTGAAGCTTGCTGGAATAAAGAGTATGCTACTTCAGTTGTGGAAAATGGCATGGACATGCCTGGGTGCCCTGTACCATCCATTGTGACCTATGGGGAAGGAAGTATCCACGGATCGTCAAAGTAAGTCATGAAAAACGATGAAACTTGAAAAATCTCAACCTTATGGTGATTGGATATAAACTTGATATTGCCTTGAGGGGGCGGGTAATTGAAGGTACCCATAAAAGATGGGCACAAACCAACCCCTACATTGACTACACCTGGTTGAGGATTATCAATCATCGAGACCGTGGATGCCCCCAATGAAGGGTCAGGTCTGGAGAAAGACAATTCATCGATGGTCACTATCCGACCCTCGTGTGGGAACAACAAGACCCAGAAAACTGTAGCAACCACAACTTTCATGGCATAAGTACAACTCCTTCCTAACAAGATGTTATAGTCAAGGGGAGCATTGACTACCTCTACCTCAACACACACGGTCTTCCCTCCTAACTGCACGGGGAAAGAGGGAATGATACCATGTGGTCAGAATGAACGACCGTTGAAAGTAGTGAGGAGAGTAGGTGACGGAGACAAAACTTGTTGGCCAATGGCATTCCAACATGCCAATGACATAACGCATGTTGAGGCTCCCTCATTGACCACCATGTGGAAGATATTTTGAGTAAAATTTTTCATGGGATAAGCCACTACTATATGAAACGCTACATTGTAAGGTAGACAAGGTTTTAGGTCGGTTGTATCCAACATGATTGTACCCAGATTACAAGTCTCCGTAGATCCGAAAGTGATTAACAAGGCTTTCCTCTGGGAAGGGAAACTTTGGAGGACCTCCAAAGTGGACATCGCACAAGGGGTTTGTGATAAATCTTCCACCACAGAATAGTTCTGGGCAGCCCTTACATTTGGGTTGTGAGAATATTTTTTGAACACACCTTTAGGGATGTGTGTCATTGTTTCACCCAACATCTTCTCAATCTGTAGAGGAAGAGATGGGAGTTTGGCTTCTTTTCCCTTCTCAGAAGTGCTTGGTTTACTATAGTCATGTTCTCTAGTTTATATAAAAGCATCACCCTTTGCCATATATACATTCACAGATGTGGGGTTGTTTGAAGACGGAGAGGGTCCTTGGCTTCCCCCTTCCATGCTTGCAGAGGCTTGGGTTAGATTTTTCCCATGTTGGAATGGATTTGTTAACATAGTAAGTTGTTGTTGTGTCACAAACTTTTGGGCCTCTACAAGTCGGGGACAAAGGTGGGTCGGGTGGTCCTCCATGCACAGGTTGCATGGATACCTCACCTTCTATTTCTCAATATTTCCCCCACTAGAATTATCGATGGGTTTCTTATCCCCCTTACCCTTCTTTCATTGTTTTTTCTTTCCTTCAGGCTGCTGGGTGGCCTTTGGATTAGTCGATTGCACTGTGTGTACAACCGACATTTTGGTAAGGGGGGAAGCCAAAGCAGTAGTTTGGCTGGCCGTTGTGTGTTGTATAGACAATTGTTGCAATTGATTCGTTAGTTGCTTAGCGGGCTTTGTTTGTGCTGAACCAACAATACCATCGGCATGTGGTCCAGCTCTCTGTCTGGTTTTATCAAGTATTGAGCGTGGTGCATCTGAAAAGATCTCGTATAATAAACTGGACTGAGAATAGATTAGCTCAAGTTGTTGAGCTCTCATGATGGTGTATTCTTTGGAAAATACTCCCGATGTCGTGACGTCTTTGGACAACTGTGGGACCAAAGACTTAAGAAACCACTCGAGCAGGAATGTTGGTGGGACTGGTACCTTAATTAAACTTTTTCTACGTCTCCATTCTTGAATGTAATCAGATATATGGTCCACTTTTGTTTGTGAGAAATTGGCTATCAATTTGGTGCCAGCGTCATATCTCACAGGTAACTGGAAATGGTTTAGGAAAGCCATCGCTATTTCACTGAAGGAAGAGTATCTTGAGAGATCGAGCTCAATGTACCATTTCTTGACACTCCCAATGAGGGTACGTTGAAACAATCACAATTGTATGGAGTCATCTTTCAACGAGTTAGATGAGCACCAAAGATGGAAGGTAGTCACATGATTTCCTGGATCTTCGTTAGGCTTGGCTTCAAACTTTGGGATGTCCAAAGGAAACTTCGTCGGCATAGAAGTCCAACGTAGATCGTGATAGATAGGGTCATTTGACAACCTTGTCAAGTCTTGCAAATGCAAGGTTGCCAGGAAGGGTAGTTTGGGTTGTTGGTGATAACCTAGGAAAAAGGGGCCTGGAGTTTGATTGGCACCAGGTTGCCAGGAAAAGTTCGACCGCTGGCCTGGATTCTGGTAGAAACCATGGCCATGGCCAGCGTATGGATTTTGCGTATGTGGAGACATCATCAACTGATTTTTGAAATAGGACATAAATGGTTGGGCATGCATTACATTCGAAGGACTTTGGGAAGGATTGCTCCATGTCGGTCCCATGGGGATAAGCATAGTGATTTTTCCAGGGTTCCATTGATTGTGAAAAGAATTACCCTAGATCGACATTCCTGATGTGGAAATTGATCCCTGCCAAGAATTCCAAGGCCCTGTTGTGGAAGAAGTTCCTGGGTGTGACCCCTGTGCAGGAATAGTACTCTGCATAGGAATAGGTTGTCCGAAACCAAGGTTTCCCCCAATTGGGAAAGTAGCTGACGAGATGGCATTGTTACCAAATTCACCAAACAAAGAAAACAGTGTCGAACCTATCGGCATATTATGCGAAGGTTGTCCTTGAATCCCCGCTCCAAATAAACTATGGTGTGCAGGTGGCTCGGTGGATTGTTGATGAAAGCCACTGAGTGAAGAAGACAAAGGAGGTATATGAACTCCCCCATAAGGGAAAGCGTTAAAAGGAGTAGGAGTGCCCCCCATGTGTCCTTGCAGAGGAGCGTTAGAGCTCCCTACTCCCAGACCTGAAGTCTGTGAAGTGGAGTAGGAAAGTACATGAATTATACCTGAACTAGGCATCTCGTATGAGAACGGAGGGCCTGTCTCACTTGGTGTGAAAGGGGTTGTGGCTATCACTAGAGACGGGATCGGACCACTGTGCGATGTAGAGGTGGTCGAGACCATGGTGGCTTGGACTGGTGAAGGTGGGTTAGGAGGTGGAAACTCTCCTGTGGTGACAACTGTAGTGGGAATTGAAGAATTCCCAGAAGTAGTAACAACATTTGTTTCCATTGCTACGTGCGACACTGTCTGGCACTCGTAAGGATAAATTAGTATGATGGTGGGTGCCAAAATATTAGTGATGGAGGTTTTAGGTGGACCAAGAGCCTATGCTTCAAATTCTAAGACAGTTTATTCTCTGGATGTTGGTCAGGCACAACTTCATGTGAATCGGTCTCTTCAAAAGACCCTTATTGGTCTAGCTTTCTCCTTAGTGGTGGCAGGGGTGGCTCTAGTGTAACCAGTGATAGGCCTTTAAGCCTTTGTGATAAGCAGATCTCATGATCCTCCATTGTGTGAGAAGATCAAAGACACACTAGGGTAGTCTAACCGTTCAAAAACAATATGCACTAAAAGAGTCCCTAGAAGATAAGACAGACAAACACTAAATTAATTGGAAGAACAATTACAACAACCAACACTAGAGAAACTTACCGGTGCAAGTGAAACCCGAAAATGGAAGTACCCTCTGGGTATACTCTGTAAAGCATGGCCCAATGTCTATCCTAAGTACTGTGGTATACCCCCGCAGTCACCTGTGTTGTCCCTAAAAAATATGGGCAACTAGGTTGCCAGCGCGAGAACAATCACCAGGCGGGTACAGTCGAAAGTCGGGTACACCACAATGAGTAGGGTATCGAGATCGAAACCTATCAAGGGTATCGAAATAAAGTTGTCTGGAAGACAACTGAGGACCTCGAATGGATTTGGGATAAGCCACTACTATATGAAATGCTACGTTGTAAGATAGACAAGGTTTTAGGTCAGTTGTATCCAACATGATTGTACCCAGATTACAAGTCTCGGTAGATCCTAAAGTGATTACAAGGATTTCCTCTGGGAAGGGAAACTTTGGAGGACCTCCAAAGTGGACATTGCACAAGGGGTTTGTGATAAATCTTCCACCACAGTATAGTTCTGGGCGGCCCTTACATTTGGGTTGTGAGAATATTTTTTGAATGCACCTCTAGGGATGCGTGTCATTGTTTCACCCAACATCTTCTCAATCTGTAGAGGAAGAGATGGGAGTTTGACTTCTTTTCCCTTCTCACAAGTGCTTGGTTTACTATAGTCATGTGCTCTAGTTGATATAAAAGCATCACCCTTTGCCATATATACATTCACAGATGTGGGGTTGTTCGAAGACGGAGAGGGTCCTTGGCTGCCCCCTTCCGTGCTTGCAGAGGCTTGGGTTAGATTTTTCCCATGTTGGAATGGATTGGTTAACATAGTAAGTTGTTGTTGTGTCACAAACTTTTGGGCCTCTACAAGCTAGGGACAAAGGTGGGTCGTGTGGTCCTCCACGCATAGGTTGCATGGATACCTCACCTTCTGTTTCTCAATATTGCCCCCCGCCAGCATTATCGATGGGTTTCTTATCCTCCTTACCCTTCTTTCATTGTTTTTTCTTTCCTTTAGGCTGCTAGGTGGCCTTTGGATTAGTTGATTGAACTGTGTGTACATCCGAAATTTTGGTAAGGGGAGCAACCAAAGTAGTAGTTTGGCTGGTTGTTGTGTGTTGTATAGACAATTGTTGCAACTGATTCGTTAGTTGCTCAACGGGCTTTGTTTGTTCTGAACCAACAATACCATCAGCATGTGGTCCAACTCTCTGTCTGGTTTTATCAAGTATTGAGCATGGTGCATCTGGCAAGATCTCGTATAATAAAATGGAATGAGAATAGATTATCTCAAGTTGTTGAGCTCTCATGATGGTGTATTCTTTGGAAAATACTCCCGATGTCGTGACATCTTTGGACAACTATGGGACCAAAGAATTAAGAAACCACTTGAGCAGGAATGTTGGTGGGACTGGTACCTTAATTAAACTCTTTCTGCATCTCCATTCTCGAATGTGATCAGATATATGGTCCACTTTTGTTTGTGAGAAATTGGCTAGCAATTTGGTGCCAGCGTCATATCTCACAGGTAACTGGAAATGGTTTAGGAAAGCCATCACCATTTCACCGAAGGAAGAGTATCTTGAGCGATCGAGCTCAACGTACCATTTCCTGACACTCCCAATGAGGGTACGTTGAAACAATCGCAATTGTACAGAGTCATCTTTCAACGAGTTAGATGAGCACCAAAGATGGAAGGTAGTCACATGATCTCCTGGATATTCGTTAGGCTTGGCTTCAAAATTTGGAATGTCCAAAGGAAACTTCATCGGCATAGAAGGCCATTGCAGATCATGAAAGATAGGGTCATTCAACAACCTTGTCAAGTGTTTCAAATGCAAGGTTGCCAGGAAGGGTAGTTTGGGTTGTTGGTGATAACCTGGGAAAAAGGGGCCTGGAGTTTGATTGGCACCAGGTTGCCAGGAAAAGTTCAGCTGCTGGCCTAGATTCTGGTAGAAACCATGGCCATGGCCAGCGTATGGATTTTTCATATGTGGAGACATCATCAGTTGATTTTTGAAATAGGACATAAATGGTTGGGTATGCATTACATTCGAAGGAATTTGGGAAGGATTTCTCCATGTCGGTCCCATGGGGATAGGCATAGTGATTTTTCTAGGGTTCCATTGATTGTGAAAATAATTACCCTAGATCGACATTCCTGATGAGGAAACTGATCCCTGCCAAGAATTCCAAGGCCCTGCTATGGAAGAAGTTCCTGGGTGTGACCCCTGTGCAGGAATAGTACTCTGCATAGGAATAGGTTGTCTGAAACCGAGGTTTCCCCTAGTTGGGAAAGTAGCTGATGAGAAGGCATTGTTACCAAATGCACCAAACAAAGAAAATGGTGTTTAACCTACCATCATATTATGTGAAGGTTGTCCTTGAATCCCCAGTCCAAATAAACTATGGTGTGCAGGTGGCCCGGTGGATTTTTGATGCGATCCACCGAGTGAAGCGGACAAAGGAGGTATATGACCTCCCCCATAAGGGAAAGCGTTAAAAGGAGTAGGAGTGCTCCCCATGTGTCCTTGCAGATGAGCGCTAGAGCTCCCTACCCCCATACCTGAAGTCTGTGAAGTGGAGTAGGAAAGTACATGACTTATACCTGAACTAGGCATCTCATATGAGAATGGAGGGCTTGTCGCACTTGGTGTGAAAGGGGTTGTGGCTATCACCAGAGATGGGATCAGACCACTGTACGATGTAGAGGTGGTCGAGACCATGGTGGCTTGGACCGGTGACGATGGGTTAGGATGTGGAAACTCTTCTGTGGTGACAACTGTAGTGGGAATTGAAGAATTCCCAGAAGTAGTAACAACATTTGTTTCCATTGCTACGTGTGACACTGTCTGGCACTCGTAAGGATGAATCAGTACGATGGTGGGTGCCAAAATATCAGTGATGGAGGTTTCAGGTGGACCAAGAGCCTGTGCTTTAAATTCTAAGACAGTTGATTCTCTGGATTTTGGTCATGCACAACTTCGTGTGAATCGGTCTCTTCAAAAGACCCTTGTTGGTCTAGCTTTCGCCTTAGTGGTGGCAGGGGTAGCTCTAGTGTAACCAGTGATAGGCCTTGAAGACTTTGTGATCAGTGGAGCTCATGATACTCCATTGTGTGAGAATATCAAAAACACACTAGGGTAGTCTAACCATTCAAAAACAATATGCACTAAAAGAGTCCCTAGAAGATAAGACAGACAAACACTAAATTAATTGGAAAAACAGTTACAACAACCAACACTAGAGAAACTTACCGGTGCAAGTGAAACTCGAAAATGGAAGCACCCTCTGGGTATACTCTGCAAAGCATGGCCCAATGTCTATCCTAAGTACCGTGGTATACCCCGTAGTCACCTGTGTTGTCCCTAAAAAATATGGGCAACTAGGTTGCCAGCACGAGAACAATCACCAGGCGGGTACAGTCGAAAGTCGGGTACACCACAATGAGTAGGGTATAGAGCTTGAAACCTATCAAGGGTATCGAAAGAAAGTGGTCCAGAAGACAACTGAGGACCTCGAATGGATTTGAGACCCATGAAGCCCTGTGGCAAATGCAATCGACGCAATCCCAAAACAAACCCTCTATATGTGTTCTCCACTATGATTGGTCCAGCTTTGGAGGGGTTATCTCTGCTACCTTTCCACACGCGACCTCGTGTTTATCCCCTGTGTTAGAGGGGGGTCCCAGATAAATTTCATGATACTAGACTTGGACTCTCCCTAACTCAGACTCTACTGTTTGGTTTTAATGGCCTTGAAGAGTTTCCTCTCCAACCTAATCCAAGGCCCTAATCCCGAACTAGTTGGTTAACCCTACAAACATAAAAGTCTAATAAATTTTAGATTTAGCATTAATTTTATGGCTTGTCTTATTTCAAGGGGTATGAAAGTGAAACTAATGATGTTTGAAAGATGAAAGTAAAAAATGAACAGAAAGATGGAAACACAAAATTTCACTTAACGCAAATTTTCAACAACTTTTCAAAA
>SNQJ01S0172154.1:0-20457 GCA_010110895.2 Picea sitchensis
CCTTGTGTTGAAAATAAAAGTACCTAATGTATCTACCCAAGTTGACCCTAGAATTATATCAACACTGCCTTGATACATTGATACCACATTGAATTGACCTGTGAATTTGCACTCATCAATAGATAGTTGTAGGTTCTGAATTTCATATTTCCCATCGAAAAGGCACGTGTCATTTTCAATTATATTTGGTTCTAAAACCATTAATTGGTTTGCCAGGTCAACGTTAATGTGATTTTTCCTAGCTGTCGGGCAAATAACGATGTTGATATTCTTTTCTTGAATAATCCCATTAACTTTTAATAAGGGATCCACATATTTTTTATAAGTAGGGGGAAATCTTCCTCCTTCCATTTTAACTTATTGACTTTTAAAGTACCATTTTAACTTTTAATATAATTATTAGTAATATTTTTTGATACTAATAAGTCAATAAGTTACTAATAATTATACTTCCTTATTGAATTTAATTATACTTCTTAATTTCATATTTCCCATCGAAAGACACGTGTCATTTTCAATTATATTTGGTTCTAAAACCATTAATTGGTTTGCCAGGTCAATGTTAATGTGATTTTTCCTAGCGGTCGGGCAAATAACGATGTTGATATTCTTTCCTTGAATAATCCCATTAACTTTTAATAAGGGATCCGCATATTTTTTATAAGTAGGGGGAAATCTTCCTCCTTCCATTTTAACTTAAAGTTAAAATGGTACTTTAAAATTCAATAAGTTACCATTATACTAATAATTTATTTATTTGTTTGCTTTGCCCTTTATAACTTTTATTGGAAATTCCCCTTTTTATTATATCACTTAAACATTTTTAATTGAACTTTACCTCTCCACTTAACTTCTAATTTCTCTCATTTATGTCTCCCTTGGACTTCTTGGAATATCACTTTTATTCCTTTAATAACCCTTATAATATAGGATAGACTTAGGATATAATAAAATAATCTACTTATTGGTACTTTTATAATTTCTTTAATAATATATATATATATATATATATATTAATTATTACTTAGACCTTTTAAAAGAATACTTTCTATATGAGTTTGGGGAATATAATAATTTATTCCTTTCACTTTATAAATATTATTTAATACCCTTTGTTTTGTTTTTTCTTAATCTTAGATTGAAAGATCGACCTTTTTAAATATAATATCTCTTTTTGCTTTATTTTCTTTTTACTTAAAGCAAGAGTACTTTATTCACCGAATAGAATATTTTGTTTCTTTTTTCTTTTGACCTTTTAAGTTTGTATTTAATGAAAAGTACTTTAATCTACTTTATGCACTTAGTATATATTAATATATATGCAACAACTAATGCGTCATTCACTATTGGGTTGCAACCCTTGTTTTAATTTGACCTTAGCTTATTCACAGACCCAATATCCTCTATTACCTAAGTATGATTAATATGTGATCCTCAATATTCTTCCGTTGCAAACAATACTAGATTAGTCACTCAAACCTCAAACGATGGATAACAACTCTGACCTCGAACGACGTGATGGTCATGCGAGTGTTGTCAAGGGTCACAGCATGTCATTTGGCGTCCTTCCAATGGAATTTCAACAACAGACTCTGAATTTGAGAGCAGATCTATACTGTAACTGATATACGTCCAGAAGATACAGTCCACGAATTTTTACTGTAGTTATTTCGAACTTGATTGTGTCAGGTCTGGGAATTGGGATTGAGTGACAGGGTTGGGGAGTCATGATTTGGGGTTACAAAAATGGGGGCCACGGAATTTGGGGGTTCCATGAGAGTGGACAGGACGGGATGGGAGTGGGACGGGTGGGAAAGGAATCTGCGGAAGAGGTGACGGAAATTGCGGGACAGGGATAGGGTCGGGGGAGGGTGTACGGGGGACAGGGGAAGGGAAGGGAACAGGTAAAAGTTACAGGGGAATGGGAGGGTTGCGGAAGAGGGAGGGAACAAGTCCAGGAAATAGAATAGGAAGGCCACTTGGGAGGGATCAGGAAGGCTGCAGGAATGGGACAGCGGGTGTGGGAGAGGGTTGAGGCCAGGTCATTATGAACATGGGGGAGGGTTACAGAAGGGTGCGGGGAAGTGGAGAGGGAGGTGTGAGCGGGTTTTATTTTATTTAATTTTTAATTTTGTTTTTTAATTGAATTTTTAATTTTTTTTTATATAATATTATATATATATATATATATATATATATATATTATATATTTATTGTTATATATATATATATATATATGCTTTTTCTTTATCTTTTTTTTTCTTCTTCTATAAATATTATAAATATGGATGTTGAATATTATATATATATATATATATATATATATACTACTACTTTTTTAAGAATTTGATTTTCTTGGCCAAAGGCCCTCTTGGTGATAAAAGACCAAGATTTCTCCCGGAAGAAACTTCCACGAAGCTTGATGAGTTTGGATAGGATCAGAATGAATCACGATAAAGAGGGGTGTCCAAAGGCGGGGATCAAACTAGCAACTCGATACCAATGTAATAGATAACTAGGTATGCGATTGTAATAATAATATATAAAATATGAATAATTGATTAAAAATATGATATAAGATAGATGAGATAGATGATTACAATTGAGAATGAGGCTCGTTTATATACTTATCTTGGGAGTGCCCTTTACAAATAGTCATGTCCTTTGAGACATGATGACCTTTCGTATTAATAATTATTATTTATTAATTATTATATTATGAATATCTATGATATATGCATATTTATGTTCATAACTGATATCTCATCGTCTAAGTTTGTGATTTGTTTATTTAGAGAATCTGCAGTGTACTATTGTGAATTTGATGGATTTTTGTTCTTTATATGCAATACGGTTATAGAGCCTTCATTGATATCAATGTGTGAATCCATTTTTTTCCATGGAAGTGTTTTTTCTATTTCAAAGAGTTAGAGAAGAACCAACAATATAAAAATAAAATGAAGAAAGAAGAGTACCTTTTGTTCCCATGGTGATTTCTCTTAGAGCTGACCCTTTCCCATGTCCAAGAAAATAATTAATTCAATTTCTTATGGTATCCAATTTTGTACTAGTAGGGAGGGTAAGCAACTTGACTTTCCTTGAAAGCTGGTTTTTCGTAGCTAGATTCGCCATGATTGTTCCACAATTTATTATTCAACAAACCTTTGACCTGAGACGTTGATGGTTACTTTGGGTGTGATGTCTCATTTTGTTGCGACAATTAGAAAGATATTTTTATTTTTTAAATCATAATTTTATAAAATTGGCTTGGCAATCAAATTTTCTTTGCAAAAAATTATATCATTTATTTTAAAAATTATTGTTTGATTCCAATATAAATATGTTATAACAATACTATATATAAGTACTTAATAAGATTTAGTTTGAGTATATAAGTACTTAATAAGATTTAGTTTGAGTAGTTAAGATAAGTTGTTATTCTTTCCATCTAAATTTAAATTACATTTGAGACATGTTTTTTTTCATGGGTCAATTGAAATGTGCAAGGTATCATTAATCTTATTTTCCCTTAAATATGATACAAATATTTTAGCTCCAAGAGTTAACTGAAGTAGCCATGAGTTAGAAGTGAGATCTCTCATTCAAATTACCTTGATTATCACATGTTGTTGGTAGTGAAATCTCCATTACTTGATTATAAGAAAAAAAATTATAAAAAATGTTAAAACAAGTGAAAATAAAATGCAAGTAAATTATAAAAAATATTTTAGCATTTTCTTACGATAAATATACATATAATTTTATACCTAAAATTATAGTACTTTAAAAGTAGTTATCCTTCCTTAAAAATTACAAATAAATAAAATAGATTGATATTCACTCTATATCCTTTTCTATCCTAATCAATTGGGCAACATCTCCTTTTTTGAGACTAAGTAGGGTTCTCGACAAGGATTCTCCCTCTCCCTTATGCCATTGCTACTAATAGTGGAAGGGATGAGTAGATTGACTTTAAAAGAGGAATTAGAAAATGGTATATTGAAAGGGATTTGAAAATTAGTTATGCATGCAATATCACACATATTTTGTGTGTGGATGCTATTCTAATTTTTAATGAAGGTTCTAGAAGTATCATTGAGAAGTTTAAAAATATACTAGACTTACTTTGTAAAGCTACTGACATGATAATAACTATTTACAAATTCACTTTGTCCATGTAGAATATCCTAAAACATGAGCATGATACTTTTCTACTTATTTTCTTTTGAGGTGATACTATTTACAAATTCACTTTGTTTATGTAGGATATTCTAAAACATGAGCACACATACTTTTCCTAGTTATTTCTTTTTGAGGTGATTGATATGGATTAGGGACTAAAGTATTTGGGCTTTCCCTTGAAACAAAATTTGTAAAAAAAAGATGGTTGGAAATGGTTGGTTGTCAAAGTAGAAAATAAAATAAAACATTGGTGCAATAGATGACTCTCAAGAGAGAAGATTGGTATTTGTTAAAGCAATACTGAAATCCATATCACTATATTGGATTTCGAAACCCAATCCAATGGTCATTGTTACTTTTTCTCAATCAATAATAATATGAATAATCTAAATGTATATGAATAATAATATGAATAAACAAAATATACATTAAATAAATTCAAAGAAAAAATCCGTGTATCTTATACCTAGCTATAGTAGAGGAATGGATTAGGAACTTGGTGAAACATGTGCATAATGCATCAATTATCTAGAAAGATGTGAACTCATATTTCCAATTGGTTGGTTGATTTGGAAGGTGTGTAGAGGGGATAAATTCTAGATCATGCTAGATAGAAATGTCAAAATAGTGGAAGAAGATGACCAATTTTTATGGTTTCTTAATCATTTGGGGATATATGTACCCAAACTATGATAAAGAGCCCTTGTCGAGGAAGGATTGGGGAGAAAAATGGTTTGGTGGTGGAAAATAATATGGACGCTAATGTTTACCCCCATAATAAAAATATCCATATGGCTAGTCTTAAATAACAAGGCTCCTGCACCCTGGGAGGTTCTACATAAAAATAACTTTTTTGACCTAGGTTGGTGTAGTCTATGCCAACAAGTAGAGGAAACAATAGATTAATTACTTCTGGATTCATTTTTCCAAACAAATGGAAATGATTTGAAATTAAATAAATGTATGGGAGGAGGAAATAATGGAAGACTTGAGGTAATGGTATACAAATAAGGATACAAAGAAAACCATAGCTCTTCCACTCAATATATCTTAATGAATATGGATCGTTAGAAACCTAAAGCTACTTGAAGGACATGAGACTCTTTCCCTCAAATTTGCATTCTAATCTTTAAATATACAAAATTCATACCAATAGGTTGAGGAAAATAAAAAAGAGCCAGGGGGACAAAATAAGAAGTCCCAAATAAGGACATGTGTTGGACATACTTTTATGGTTCCTCTAAAGGGAATCTCCCAAAAGGAGGTTTGGGAGGAATCTTACATCTCTTCTCAAATCACAATGTATCCTTCAAATTAACCCTATAGTTGGATCAATAATATGGTGTTACATAGTTGTATTTATTTTTGAGGATTCACTACTTGTGATTCAATGGTTATGAAAGGAGGCATAACTCATAAATTTCACCTTACAACTACTTTTTGATTATATATAATGAAAAATGATAACCTTCTTACATATTTCTTTGTCTCATATATAGGGACACAAATAGGGTAGCTGATTGCATTTCAAAAGAGGCATTGGGGCTAGAGCGGGGTACTTGGACCATCTCCATCTTTTAGAATGGGCATATAAATGATTTCTCTCATGCACATTGTCTATAATTTTTATTTTTATTTTTCAAGATTTTAATATTTGCAATAATATATTCTTATCTTTTAAATTCATGAATAATCACATTTCTTTGTTGAAACAACTCAAGGTTTTGGGTTTGTGATTGTAGATAGTTTTGAGATCCTTTTGAAATATGTAATCTAGATGTTCTTTAAGTCAAGGAATACATTTTCCCTTTTGATTTACTTTAATGATATGTATACACAATTGTTTGCTCCATTAAACTACAAGCACTTTTTTGAATGCCTTAATCATAAGATAATGTAATTTTGTTTTATGAATAACATCATATATATATATATATATATATATATATATTAAAAGAAAATGATTATTTTATTTTAATTTAAATTAAAATAAAATTAATTTTCTCATCACTTTTTATTTTTAAATAACATAAAATAACATTAATAGTTAATATTTCAACCTTAAAAATAACAATTAACTTTTAAATAACATTATTAATGATTAAGATTTCAACCTTGAAAATAACATTTAACTTAAAGAAGTTAATAGGTATAACCTCAAGCTAGTTTTAGTAACATATAAACCTCCACCTCTAACATTTTTTTCCAATTTTATTTTATTATTGTTTTCATATATAAAATTTTTATTAAGATAATATTAATCTCCTTAAAGTTGATTTATGTATCCTAAAAACCTTAATATTGATTCTTTATTCTATTTTATCAATTATTAGTTTATTGAATAGAATTTTGATTTCCTTATTTTCATTTTAAAGTAAGTAGTAAAATAATCTTCAATTAATTAATAAGATAATTTTCAATTAATTAATGTATAATAAAAATATTGTATATAAAACATAATATACAATAATTTTATTGTTTTACTTTGAATTAATTTTATACTTTTAAATAATTTAACCTTTTAATATAACTTTTCATTTTAGCATATATTTTAAACATAATTTTTCATTTTAACCATAATACTTGAAATATAAAATTAATATATATATAAATAAAAATAACTTTTCATTTTAACCATATGTTAAAAATATATGATTAATGTATATATAAATAGATAAATAATAAAATATAAGTCATCATAAAGCCAAACAAAATATAAATGCAAAGAAAAAACATATATATTTAATTCAATATGTTTCATATAAGATATATTTATTCAACTCAATATATTTCATGTATATGTAAATTAATAAAGAGATATATATTTTATGTGTAAGAATTAATAGATATATATTTTGTATGTGAAATCAATAAGAAATAAAGATAAATGTTAGTTATCTTTTTTTTTAATTTTTGAGGTTTTTTTTTTTTTTTTTTATTATATTTTTTCTTATTCTCTCATTACTTATTTTTTCTTATATATATATATAAATAATTTTATTTTATTTTATCTCAAAATATTATTTACTAAAGATTTTAGATTTAAACATTGTCTAAATTAATTTTTGAAATTTCCAATTAAAATATTCATTAATTTATCTTTAAAGAATTATTAATAAAAAATCAATTTTTATAATTTCAATATTTTCAAATTATTTTATTAAAAAATAAAATTCATTTTCACTTTAAATATTTGAAAAATCTCATTTGTAATCATAAATAATCATAACTTCTTAAAAAACAAAATTAAAAAATTATTAATTCATTTTTTTTTTCAAAGTGATAAAATACATCTAATCCATAATCCAAACCATGAATGCATAATAAATAGAATTATAAATAAATTATTGAATTCGTTTCCAAAAATGATAAAATACATCTAATCCATAATCTAAACCATGAGTACATTGTTATGTATTGATCTCTAAAAGCACCCATCTCTACTTACTTCTATAATCACATATTAGATAAGCCACATAATAACTAGTCCTTACTAACCTTATCTTAATTTACAATATAATATAAATGTATTCTTGTGATATTCCAAAAATTGTTGGATACAAAATCCAAGCACCCATCTCTACTTACCTCTATAATTACATAATAAATAAGCAACACAATGACTAATCCTTACTAATTTTATCTTAGTTTACAATATAATATAAATGTATTCTTGTGATATTTCAAAGATTGTTGAATACAAAATCTTTCAGTGAATAAGGCTACAAATTGATAAACTTATTCAAATTCCAATTAAAAAGCACATTCATAATGGAAAGAAATATCACATTGTTGCAAATTTAATATGTAGATTCAATCACTAATTAACGAAGGCAAACATATAAACTATTTAACTAAAGAAATCCATCATTTGTATTTTCTTTTGTGAAAAGTATGTAGAAAATTTTAACACACTTAACTTTGTATTTTCTTTGTGATAAAATTATATAAAATTATGAGAAGATTATATAAAAGTGGAAAAGAAAATACACTTGAATAGTATGAAAGTAGGCACAAAGGTGCATTTTTCCCAAATAATTTTTAATTTAATAGTTTATACTCTTTTAAACAAAGATGATGATGATGATTAGCGTTACTAAGACCTAATTGGTCTATCGACCTTAAGAGGGAGTAAGTAATTACTTGTGATTCTTTAGAATTTTGTTTTGCTCCCAAAGCATTAAGAGAAGCTTTCAAGATCACCATACTTTTGTTGAGGTTAAGAGGTTAGGAAGGTTGGTAGTGTGATCCAATATTTTTGAAAATGAGATCTAATAGGTATAGGCTAAGACAATCTAAGAGAAAGTGTTTTTCATCTTCAACCTTCTTAGTGTCACAAAAGGTGACACACTCTTTCATCCATGGCATTTTAGGAACCAATGCCCAGTTTCATATAAACCTCATAAGAATTTGTTCTTATCTTAAACTTATATTCAAATTATAGCGTCAACTTATGTATTCACTTTCTATCTAACTTTCTATCTTGTTATTTCTGATTTATTACATCGTCAAAATTCACTTTCTATCTTTAACTTTATATCAGGTTATGATATAAACTGTAAAATAAAATGTAAGTGTCATACAAGAATTGAGATTCTCCACAGACACATACATATGGTGGAAAGTTTACTTCCACGAGACTGATATCATCAACAATATACCATATTATTAGTACCTGACTCAGCATCATTAGTATAGCAATCGGTACGATGCAGAAAGTATACCTATGGAGATGAGAGCACAATTAATGATCTTTTAATGTTAAATTCTAATCGATGGTTATGCATTGAAGATGATGGTATATTCTTATTAATCCTCCAAAATCAATGGATCCAGTTGTGTTGATAACCTCTTTTGCATTTTAATTAAGAAATTCGCGTAACATCCTTATGATTGCCACATTTAAATGATTAACTTTTGAAATTCTTACGGCTGGGTTTTATTTTAAAATGGGAATTTTTTTATTGGCCGTAACTCTTTCGACGTTCACCAAGCGCCGCTAGTTAGCGGCTGTGCTAGTTAGATATTAGTTAACTCATTTCCTAATTTTTTAAGAAAATATTTATTAATCTATTTTTTTTAAATCAAAATTAATTTAAAATTTTAAAATTTTGTGAATGAAAATTTTGATTGGTCGAAACATAATGAAACATAATGATGGAACTTAATTGACCCTGAATTATGTGAATTTATTTAAAAATTTAATACAAAGGCATTATTAATGAGTATCAGGATGAATTATGGTTAATACAATGACATTATTAATGATTGTGGATGGTATTATTACTTGACTCTGATACATGCTTCGCATGGCAAGTGCCATGCACAATACTCTGTACATGTCACTATCTAAGCTTCAATGTAGCACAACTGGCTCTAGCATACCTTGCAGCTGTCATTGCAAAGCTTGTAGTTGGGGAAAGAATTACTCAATGGCTACTTGGGCTCCAAAATTGTGGTAGAAGTACTGCAATGGATGCAAAATCATCCACACACGAGTGTATAATAGGTAAACAAAATAAGTGGTTCAATGAATTGACTTACATATGTAGATAGTTGTAGATAGCTTGAGTGTATAACAGGTACAAAAACTCTACAATAACTTGAGTGTGTAACAGGTAAAAAAACTCTACAATTATAGAATCACTAAATAATAGAATCAATAATTGGTTCAATTAATTGAGTTAAGTACAAAAACTCTGCAATAACGGAATCAATAACTTGAGCATATAACAGGTATGGAAATTCTGCAATAGCTTGAGTGTATAACATGTACGAAATTTTTTCAATAAAGGGTTCATTATTATGCTTTAGATTGTGTGTAACTAATAAAATGCATGCTTTAGATTCTCTCTAATTAATAAAATGCATAAACTAATAAAGTGCAGAAGAAGAAAATATGGCAGCACTAGAATAACAAATGGCTATTCTGGAGAAAATATTGAATGTTTACCGGAGTTTATTTGTAAGGGGGAAGGGTAATCAATCAATATCTTTCATGCTAGTAATACCAGGAAACAAAAGAGGTGAGGAAAAATATTTAATGAGTTGAGATTAAGATTCTTTGCAATTTTCCTATTTTATACCTAAACAAAGTGTTCAAAGTGCCTGTATTTGTCTTACCACTTGATATTTCTTTGCCCTGCTTGTTAGTCTCGGACTGTAGCTCTCGGTATTCCAATTTTTACTTTTTTGGAAGAAAAAACCATGTCAGTACCTTCATGTAGTTTTACAATCATACTATGCTAGAGTTAATTTATGAGCTTACGTGTGAGATTTTACAGAAAAAATGTGTATATGAGATAAGAAATTAGTTGCAGTGTTCCTTTGTCTCTGCAATATAAAAACATCAACATGTTTCTCAGTAAACAAACCAAGAAAAATCCACTACATTGCAATGATGCAATTAACAACTAACCAAAAATTAAAGAATATTGAATCTATTTTTAGAGATGCTTTTGAGTCTGAGCAAAGAACCCATGTATCATCTGCCCAAGAAATATGACATCTGAGGTAAAGCATTCTTTCTCATTTCATGTTGGCATGTGACTCGGAGCTATGAATGAGCTATCTGTAAGTTTAGATTTCAAAAAATATTGAAACACACACATGCTTATTTAGGGAAGTATTCAATTTTTGAATCCCAAAAAACCAAATAGAATTAAAGAACGTAATGCCACACCTGGATATGAACATGAACAGTGAAAACAATTGTTGTATACTTGGTGAAAATCTTGCAGTTCTTAAAGTTTCAAAATTCTTGTTAAGTCGAAAGACCTACACCTATTGATATGGGCACAATTAATGATCTTTTAACCTTATTTAACCTTAAACCTAATATGATGGCTATGCATTGAAGATCTTGGCATATTATTCTTAAGTGATCCTCAAAATCAAATAGATTTATTGTTCATAACTTTCTTGCATTTATCAAGACATCTTAATTAGAGGCTGTGATAGTTGTTAACTCTGTCATATTAATTTTCTTTATACAACTGACAACCATCAATTGTTGACTCCCAGGATTGGGTTAGAAACGAGCTCACCTTCCCATTCATTGATTTTATCCTCTTATAGGTTTTCTTCTCCTAGATAGTTGTGATAGGGGATTTGTTGTTGTCCTGAGATTTATGCTAGAATATCTGCATGTGACCAACCCTAGGGCTATTTCCAAATTTTGAGAGTAGTTGTTCAGTTACCATTGAATTTACTTTGTTCCCTAATCGAGGGTAGCAGGTGAGTTGATCTCATTTTTCTAATGATATTGTAGGGATTTGTTGGAGTCAAATTGATATGGAATGATATTGTAGGGAATTGTTGGAGTCAATATGATATCTCTTCTACTCTAATATCTCGTTGTCTATGGTTACTGTAGGTGTTGTTCTCCAGGCCATCAGTGTAACTTATGCTCAAATACGACGTCACCTCTGCATAAGTGAGATTATGCGACCAAGGAACTCTTCTTCCCCTATTTGTTCCAGCTTCTATGCATTTACACTTAATTTACGACAATATATCATGCGTTCAAAATATCACCGGGATATATGTGTCATCTACCCCTCTAATGAATGATGAAGAAGTAGCATGATTGGAACCCTTCTGTTGTTGATGGTGATGATGGGATTAACAACTAGATTTCTTTTGATCAGTATAAAAAATCGAGGCAAGGACAAACGGTTGCAGGGCATAGTGATGATCTGAATCCCATATCAGTGGGTGGGTGATGCTCTTGATAATCCAAGAAACACATTGTATACCACAAGCCCACATTGTATGCCATTGATAATCCAAGAAACACATTGTATAACAGGTGGGCATGAGGTTGAAGATACAGTTAACAAATGGGACACTTAAGATCTGAGATATATCATGCAATATAATTTTATTTTAATTGATTTATTATAAATATAGCATAGTAGAACATAGAATTATGTCCCATCCACCTCTCTTTCCCAATCAAAAAGACTGGTAACATATTTTAAAAGGTCTAAAGAATATTTTGAATTTGCCAAATATTAATTTAAAAACGAACTATTATTGGACATGTAGGTTCAATACTGACTATGATTGGTGTATACCAATAATATCTGATTCATTAGATATTTCTCCACCCATCACCTATCTTATCTGCATCATTTGTCCATCCATCTTCTTCGTATTAAAAGTGTTAAAATCCACAAATGATGTGTAGTTTTCACCAATCATTGTTCTCATTTTCCACCCATGTTCTCAAATTCCAGATCATAATAATCATGGTTGGCCATTCATTTTGGATGCCTACTCTCACCGCTCCTGCATTCAATTCTTCCCTCCTTCTACGCGCACGGCCTGCTATGTATCTAGACTCTTCTTCTGATTAGAGTGTTCGTGAAGCTTCCCCCGAGTCTGAAAAATATACTCTGTTTTGTAAATAAAACGCAACTGATGTACTCTGTTTTTCTTCTTGAATGAATAGCTGTTGTTTGCTCTGTTTTCTGTAGCGCAGCTGATACTCTGTTTTGTAATGGATATACTCTGTTTTAAATTGCCGAAAATATAAACTGTTTGGGTTGTTTTTCTCTGTTTTATCTGTTGGCATTTTGCAAACTAGAAGCGTGAGCTCCAACAACTTTTATTCTGCGATTTCTCTACAATTTTCCACCCATGTTATCAAATTCTTTGAGCCGTTGTTAATTTTCAGATCATAATAATCATGGTTAGCCATTCATTTTGGATGCACGGCTTGGATCAATCATATTGACAAAAGTATGAGAGTTTTCTTACGGTAAGTGCAAGTGTTCAAATAATGGCTAGTGAAATTGAGTAATATTATTTGTTTATGTTAAGGTTCACCTTTTCTTAACATTATTTCATGTTTCTCATAATTTCATTCCTTTGTCTAATCCATGTTTTTCATAATTTCATTCCTTCATGGCTTTGGTTTTGGTTGGATAAATTTATGTTATATTATTGGGGTGTCATACACCAATTTGGTGTGTGACTTTAAAAATAGATTATTATTATTATTATCATTTCATTGTAGGATGGATTTATATCATAATATAATTTAATTCTTTTAGGAGACCATTGTATTTGGGAATGAAACCAAAATTTCTTATTAAGAGGTCACTTTTATTAATTATCTATTAAACAATATAAAAGGTAAAAAAGTAAATTTATTACATGCACTCAAAGTGAAACGTAATCTCATATGTTGATAACTGTTAAAAAATAAATTTATTACATGTACTCAAAGTGAAATGTGAGACATCCCATAGAAAATCTAGAGAGCAATCTAGGGTTTCAGTTTGGTTGTAGGTTTTAGGGTTCAATGGCGAGCAACATGGTAGTCAAAGGAGGAGGGAGCGGGACACCATCCTTCAAACAAGTGGTGGTAGACAGAGGGAAAGGCCCACACTGATGCATGAGCATCACTCCACGTCATCACAAGCCCGCCAAACGAGGCACATCAGCGCACACATTCGATGAAGGAAGAGAGGCACAACCCTCATTTCAAATTTTGAATTTGAATATAATTAAATGCTTGTAAGGATGTTAGAGCCATGAGTTCGTGCATATACGTAGGCTTTAGATGTAAATAGCCTTAATGGTTGTAAGGTTGGATCTAGCTCCGATTCGGACTAGACAACCATTTATCAGTAATTCAATGTAATTAAATGAGAGTTGGTGAGGATGGAGGGAAGAGCTAGAAGATCCCCCTCATGTAAAAGATCTTTGATCTTGTTTTTGGTAGGTAGCAAGAGTTAGAGAAGAGAGCAGAGAGGAGGAGCCAAGACTCTGTCAAAGTCTGAGCTCAGGAACACCTTGTAAAGGAGACATTTGATATTAATACAAACTAGAGCAGATTTTCCTGCATATTGTCTCTGTTGTGTAAATGTCTATGTGTGTTCTATTTATGCTGTGAATGTATGTTGTAGATGTGCATTTACAGGGACAGTTAGGTTCTGCTATTTGTAGAGTTCTTTGATTTCAGGTTGAAGTTCTTTGAGACTTCATGCCAAGAGGGTGTGACAGAACACTGGGGGTTCTGATAGTCAGTGCTTAGAGAGCACTTCCAATTCTACGGAATTTGGATAAGGTTGTGCTAGGAGGGAACACCAAATTAAATCATTGACTCAGAGGAAGACCTCAAGGTTATTGAACACCTTGGAGGCAAGACTGTGTAGAGGAAGACACAGTGGAAGACGAAATCGTTGTGGGATTCTGCAAGAACTCTCCCAGGTGGGCATTGAGTAGATGCACGGGTTGCAATGAGGAGGAACTCCATTGTGATTTCAAGAAGAAAACTGAGTCACTGAGAGAACTCTGGGGAAACTTTGACAGGAGGGCATTGAGTCAGTGTGCAGATAGAGCACAAAAGGAAAGAACTCTTTTGAGTTCTGGAATAGAAGAAGAGTCCAAGGAAGGATCTTCACACGGTTGTTGAACACCCTGTAGACTTAGCAAGAAGTTGCTTGAGCAAGAGAGTGCCAGGAGGGCATCAGATTCTCCATATGAGGGAGAAGTAAAAAGAGTTAATCCCTTAGAGGTCGAAGCTACAGGAAAAGATCAGAAGAGATAACACCTTTTTGCATGCAAAGACTCTGCAAGGAGCACAAAGTCGAAGAATCCTTTGAGGATTCAAGGAGAGAAGCTCAGGAGGAGTAGTGCTTTCATGCACAGAGCCATAGCTGCAAAATTTGTGGAAGCCTGAAACGTGAAAACCCGAAGCTGCTGAGGAAAAGCACGGGTCGCAGAGATTTGAGGTATTCATGGTCATTTCGGAGTTCGAAACTTCGGGAGTTTCGAAGACAAAGGATTGAGAATTTCGATAATTAGAACTCCAAAATCGTGAAATGTGACATAGAGGAGAGTGAAGTTGTGGCCACACTTGATATTGGGATTTCAGGATTTGCCATTCCGAGGATCCCGTAGACATAAGGTCGAAGCATTTCGGGATGAGGAGGAAGCCGGGACACAGGTATTTTCGGCATTTCGGAAATCAACTTTTCGGAAGTCTTGAGGACAGGAAGTCAGGCGCTTTATGTTAATGAACCCCAAGAGGACTGCGGTCATATGAGGGGTGGTCATATGGACTAAGGGTATAGCCCAGGGGACTAACCCCAAGTGAATCCAATTTGAAAAACCAACATTTCGAAGACCAGGAGATCGAGGAGTCAAGGACTCTCGACATCGGGACTCAATGAGTCCCGGGACCCAAAATTCTGTTTTCGGGGAAAAGGTCCATGGACGTATACAAAGGTCGTGGGGAGAGTTGAAGGACCTATGGATCGAGAAATTTTGAGGGTCTGATAGGGACTCGAAGGAGTCGCTTCAGCTCAGAGGGTTTTTTGAACAATCCTTAGACCGGGAGGTCATGCAGAACCTGTGGAGGTAGGGGGCGTTTGCGCCAAGTGTGGTATCAAAGCTGGACTCTGTTTGTATATTTCAGGCAGAGGGAGAAAGAAAGAAGATACTCTGATGCACGTCAATTGTGGTATTAGAGGTAGCTTGCAGAGACAAGCAAAGGAATGTAGAGTGTTGGAAAATCTGTAATGATTGTTTGCAAGTAAGCAGCAATATAGAAAGACAGTTAGGAGGACTGCAAGGAAATGCTGGGAATGCTCAGGGTTGCAGAGTAACAGTAGAATATCTTTCAGGAAGATAGATAGACATCTGGCAGAATGACTACTGAAGGTCATGCATGCGGTGGAAAGAAGAACCACCAATAGCAGGAGAATGATGCAAGGGATAAAGATCTTGCCGAGATCAGGGCAAGGATGGATGAACTTGCACTGCAGGTGCAACAGGATACAAGGTCGCGATGGGTGTATGAATGGCCCATCAGGATGAAGTTTAAATGGCTAGTTAGGGCATTGATGGCCAAAATACAATAGAGGTTGTTGAGAAGGTGGTTGAGGCATGCTGAAAACCTCAACAGACCAGAGGATAAAATGGTTCAGGTGTGTGAACCAAAGGATGGGAGAAACCTTAGTAGTGAGGATGACATGGGATCAGCTGAAGATCTCAAGGACTGCCAAGAGGGCAGAGCAGAAGTTCCCAATTTCTAAGAGGGAAATGAGACGAGATCACTGCGGGATCTCACAGACTGTCAAGAGGACGGCAGGGGAATTTCATATTTCTAGGAGGGCAATAAGACGAGATCATTGCGGGAGCTCATAGACTGCTAGGAGGGCAACATGAAAATCCCAATTTGCCAGGTGGGCATGGGAACTGAAATGAGGCTATGTGAAAGTCTCATGAACTCGGAGGTGAGTTCATATCAGCAAGGGATGCTGGTAAGTGGAGATTCATGTGGTTTTGCAAATCATGTGAATGAAGATGATGACAAGTTAAAAACTTGCACCATCTAGGAGGAGGATCGAAGGAATCTTCTAATGGTTGGAGTAATTCAGATATTCCTACCAGGAAGCCCAACTGAGGCGAGGATTTGTGTTGTCGATGAAGGAGCAACAACAAGAGAAGGAAAACCAGATGCGATTGTCAAAGGAGAAGTGGAGAAGATGTTAGAGGCTGTCCAAGAAGAGGAAAATGAGCATTCTGAGGAATGGCTCAACAGTTTTAGCCAGGGAGCTGAGAAGACTGCAGCACTGAAGCTGACAATAAAAAAAGAGCAGGCAGATAGATTAATCACTCCATGGGAGATGGATTTGGAAATACTGGAGGATTGGCTGAACAATCCAGAGCCATCGAGTGATTGCCATCAGCAGATGTTGGCAGAAGAGCATTGTGAGGAATTGCTCAGATATTTCAGCCAAGGAGTTGAATGGGTGATGAACACTACAGTACTAAGGTATGCAGCGGAAGACGAAAGAGAATTCCAGGCTGAAGAACAACTGGAAGAAGATGGACACACACCAACAAAGGGAATGGCAGTAGCAGCACTGTCAGATGAAGAGGAAGCTGAGAAGCAGTTCAATAAGAAGACTGCAGAGATGAAATCTGCAACAGGGTGTCAAGTCAAGGCCATAAGAGATTAAGAAGATGGCATGGTAGATCATGGTGATCTGCCCATTTGCAGAAAGAAAATGCAGCTGAGGAGACTGCATGGACAGAGCCAGCCATTACAACAGTTGGACGAAGTGGTAGAAGACATCATAAGGATGATGTTGATATCAACAAAGACTGCTAGTAAGGAAAGACTGGGCAGAAAAGCAGTAGCAACAACAACAAAGTAGTGGAAGTAGCAACAACAAAGAAATGGAGTAGATGAACAAATCCAAAGAATTGTTTGGGATCCAGGAGGATTTCAAAAGCCGAGATGGGAAGCTCATGAGCAGGAGCTCATGATTTTTGGAGCTGAGGAGTATGATGCATGAGCACCACTCCACGTCATCATGCGCCAGCTAAGCAAGGCACATCAATGCACACATTCGATGAAGGAAGAGAGGTGCAACCCTCATTTCAAATTTTGAATTTGAATATAATTAAATGCTTGTAAGGCTATCAGAGCCATGAGGCCATGCATATACACATGCTTTATATGTAGATAGCCTTAATGGTTGTAAGGCTGGATCTAGCTCCGATTCGGACTAGACAACCATTTATTGGTAATTCAATGTAATTAAATGGGAGTTGGTGAGGATGGAGGGAAGAGCTCGAAGAGCCCCCTCATGTAAAAGATCTTTGATATTGTTTTGGGTAGGTAGCAAGAGTTAGAGAAGAGAGCAGAGAGGAGGATCCCAGACTCTGTCAAAGTCTGAGCTCAGGAACACCTTGTAAATGAGGCATTTGATATTAATACAAACCAGAGAAGTTTTTCCTGCATATTCTCTGTGTTGTGTGAATGTCTATGTGTGTTATATTTATGTTGTGAATGTATGTTGTAGATGTGCGTTTACAGAGACATATAGGTTCTGCTATCTATAGAGTTCTTTGATTTCAGGTTGGAGTTCTTTGAGACTTCATGCCAAGAGGGTGTGACAGAACACTACGGGTTCTGATAGTCAGTGCTTAGAGAGCACTTCCAATTTTGCAGAATTTGGACAAGAACATGCTAGGAGGGCACACCAACTGAAATCATTGACTCAGAGGAAGACCTCAAGGTTATTGAACACCTTGGAGGCAAGACTGTGTAGAGGAAGACATAGTGGAAGATAGAATCGCTGCGGGATTCTGCAAGAACTCTGCCATGTGGGCATTGAGTAGATTCATCGGTTGCATTGAGGAGGAACTCCATTGTGAGTTCAAGAAGAAAACAGAATCACTAAGAGAAATCTGGGGAAACTCTGTCAGGAGAGCATTGAGTCAGTGTGCAGATAGAGCACAGAAGGAAAGAACTCTTTTGAGTTGTGGAATAGAAGAAGAGTCCAAGGAAGGATCTTCATAGGGTTGTTGAACACCCTGCATACTCAGCAAGAAGTTGCTTGAGAAAGAGAGTGCCAGGAGGGCATCAGATTCTCCATCTGAGGGAGAAGGAAAAAGGGTTAATCCCTTAGAGATTCAAGCTACAAGAAAAGCTCAGAAGAGATAGCACCTCCATGCATGCAAAGACTCTGCAAGGAGCGTAGAAGTTGAAGAATCCTTTGAGGATTCAAGGAGAGAATCTTAGGAGGAGTCGTGCTTTCATGCACAAAGCCATAAATACAGAAGTCGCGCAAGCCAGAAATGCGAAAACCTGAAGCTGCTGAGGAAAAGAACGGGTCACATAGATCTGAGGTATTCGTGGTCATTTCGGAGTTTGGAACTTCGGGAGTTTCGAAGACAAAGGATCGAGTATTTCAGAAATTAGAACTCTGAAATCGTGAAATGCAACATAGAGGAGAGTGAGGCTGTGGCCACACTTGATATTGGGATTTCGGGATTTGGCATTCCAAGGATCCCATAGACATAAGTTCGGAGCATTTCGGCATCGAAAAACCTGAACTCGCAAAAGGAGGAGGAAGTTGGGACACATGTATTTTTGGCATTCTAGAAATCATCTTTTCGGAAGTCTTGAGGACAGGAAGTCAGGCGCTTTGCGTCGATGAACCCCAAGAGGACTGCGGTCATATGAGGGGTGGTCATATGGACTAAGGGTATAGCCCAGGGGACTAACCCCGAGTGAAGCCAATTCGGCAAATCGACATTTCGGAGACCGGGAGATCGAGGAGTCAAGGACTCTCGACATCAGGACTCAAGGAGTCCCGGGACCCGAAATTTTGTTTTCGGGGAAAAGGTCCACGGACGTATACAGAGGCCATGGGGAGAGTTGAAGGACCTTTGGGTCGAGAAATTTTGAGGGTACGATACGGACTCGAAGGAGCTGCTTCGGCTCAGAGGGGTTTTTGAACGATCCTTAGATCGGGAGGTCACACAAAACTTGCAGAGGCAGGGGGCTTCTGCGCCACACATGGAGTAGGCTTTAATACCCCACTATCAGGTACCTTAGGATCGGTGTTAGAACAATAGAGTGATGATAAACATGAAAAACGAGACATAAAATGAGTGGAGAATAAAGAATCTCGAGGAAAGATGCCCGAGCCCTCAAACCAAACTAGGGGGGATGGATCAATCCATGCAAACCAAATATGACATTGATCCCAAAAGTGATTCTAGAAGACCCACAGACGCAAGAATATAAGGACCACACGAATATGCATGCCTTGATCTGCAAATTTATGGGGTTATGGCCCACCGAAAAAATCCTGCGCAACTGGATTGAACATCATTGGAAACCAAACGGAGAGGTGGATCTACACCTAGGATCAAAAGGATTTTTTACAGAAGTATTCATAAATCTAGAAGACAGAGACAAGGTGTTTGAAGGAGGACATCATTTCCATTCCTCAGCTGGACTATATATGAGACCCTGGAAAGAGAATTTCTCCTCGGAGAAGGAGACCTTTAAATGCATTCCAATTTGGCTCAGGCTTTACTTCCTACCATGGACTACTCGCTTCCTTCCACCTTTGAAGCAATAGGAAATAAACTGGGAAAAATTGTCAAGGCATCTAATGCGACTTTAAAAAGGAAGTACACATCATTCGCAAGAATTTGTATAGAGATGGATGTTTCAGGGGCACTACCAGAAGCAATATGTCTGGAATTCAGGGATGAGGAATGGATCCAAAGCATACATTACAAACAGATTCATTTTAGATACGAAATATGTCATGAACACGGTCACCTACTCATGGAATGTTCGTTAATTAAAAGAGAGAACAAGAAAAAAAAAATAGGATGAGGAAGGTTTTGTTCGGCCAAATTATAAAGGAAAAGGAAATTGAAGACAAGGAAAACCCCCCACAAATATTAACCCGGAAACAAAAAATAGATTTGAAGTTATGGGGAACC
>SNQJ01S0172157.1:3381-16141 GCA_010110895.2 Picea sitchensis
TTCTAATCAGGGGTCAATGATGTAAACCCATTGTTGGAAGTGAAGAAACCTACCATTGAGGTATGCAAGCTCTAAGGTACTGAATGATTTATAAGTCTTGTTACTGGATAATGAGATGAAGTCGACAGGAAAAGACTTGTCACATGAGGTCCTTGATTTATCCCCCATCAATGACATGAAATAAGTAACATATTTGAGGTAGACCAGAGTATGAAGTGATTCTAAACTAACACATGGAAGGCCAACATGGTAGAAGATTTACAACTGCAGATGGCTGACTCAATAATAGGCTTGTTAAGGCTGGACTTCTCTTGAACATATGAATGACATGACAATGGTCTTGGTAGAATTGACTCAAGGAGGACCCAACATATGGATATGAAGACAGTCAAACGAGAGACAAATGGATTTCCCAACCCGGATTCAATGATGAGGGGGGTGCCATGTTCAAGAGTGACTATTACTGCCACTAACTTGGATACAAAGACACATTTCTTTCCCAAATTTCCCCCCACCATTTATGATGAGTACCTCTTTATTTTTACGCAAGCTTGAGGACGATAACATATGCTTGTTGATGTAAGCTCATCCTTCGGACGAGTCCCTCAGATTGTGTTTAACAAACCCTAAGAAGGAGTGGTTTGGTCCCATATGGGTGTTTCAATGTTTATTTAATGAGTCCAAAGAGAGAAATCTCAGGGGGTTTTCATGTTTAGAGAGTCTGAAAAACACTTAAATAGGACTCCACAAGTTCATTTTTCGTAAGTTATCTGATGAGACTGAAAAAGTGATAACCTACCACTCATCAAATGTTTTCTTCAAATACTTTTACGAGCGTGAAGCAAACAAGGTCGCTTGGCAATATTTTCATTTTTACGGATCGTGAGAAGAGCTTAAAGGATACTCCATAGGTTTCATTTTTCGTGTTACCATTACGAGTACGTAAAAGCGACAAAAGTATACTCAGTTACATTCTCATTGATTTACAAGCATGAGAAAGAACAAAAACTAAGCTCAGAGTTTTTCTTGAGAAGCTCTAAAAGATCTGTACATGCAACAAATGTACAAAATCAAACCCAGAAGATGTATCTTTGTTCAATATTCCACTCCTAGATTTCTCACCCGTGAAAAATAAAACACTTGTAGTATCATTAGAACTCTAGAGTTTAGGTGAAATACACAAAATAATATAAAAAATGAAATGGAAAAGTAAAAATTTAGTAAAATTGGGTGAAAACTTCATTTTACCATTCCATTGTTACTCCACCCAAACTTTGTTCCAAAACCCCCCTTTTTACCTCAAACTTCCACTGCGGATTGCAGAAGTCACAGTTGATCATTTGGCGAACAGTCTTCGTAGAATAAGTAATTTTCATCTCTTTAAACTTTTCATGGATCAATTTTTTCTTTTCATTGACTATAAATGGATTTTTGGGTTGAGTTTGCAAGGGTACCCGCATGTGGAGGTCATCGCAGGTGCCCTATATAGTTTCCTGTGATGACCGAGGTTCGTCATAGACGACCTTAAGTATTGACTACGATGACTTTGCACTGTACGGACGTCCTATCCTGCGACATGCGTAAATCAAAAAGTCATTTTATATGTGTTTGACAATAAAAAGTTTCCAAGGAGAATATGAAGGTGCTAATCTCTCTTTTACGTCCCATTGCAGGTTTTGTATGGTAAGAATGTTGGAATGGCGAGAGAGAGAGCATGAGGATGAATATTAATTTGTTGGGAATGACCAGGGAATGGTAAATTCCCTCCGACAGTGTGGACTGTTAAAATTCTTCAAGACCCAAGGCATGAGGGCCCAGTTGAGCTTACTCGAATACTTAGTTCTCATGTGGGATGTGGACCAACAAGTATTCTATGTGGGGGATCACATTCTTGTGATATATATTGAGGATATATACTTCTTGACTATCTTGTCTCACCATGGGGCCTGAGTTACATTGACAGGTAGAAAGGGGGGTGGCGAGCCAATGAGTCATTATATCAGTGAGCATTGTGTACCCGGTACTCAGAAGCATAGTGACAAAGTCTTTATCAGAGATGTTCGTGATTTACCTCTATAGACTGTCCTCTACACCATAACATGCATGGTAGGGAGTGAATATCCCCATATGGCTCTTCAGAGCTACTTCCAATATGTGTTGGAATGTATGGAGCCCTGATTTTTCAATTGGTCCGACGGGGTTCTTAGAAGCATGAAAAAAAATTAACCAAGTCAAGGGGTGACTTGAAACAATTTGGATACGGTTAGATTTTGGTGTCCTTCTTCCTGGAGAGGGTTCCATATTTTCGCTTGCAGGTAGAGTGGGGTATACCTGCCCCACATGATCCAAGAATGAAGAGGTGGGTCAACCCCATGAAAAGACATGTAACTGGTCCTATCATTAGGTATAATGATGTTTTCTTTGACTCTTTGAGGAACCAGATGATTATGGTCGATGACTATGCTTATGCATGTTTAGACTTCTGAGGTGATCCTGACTTTGTTCTTCCTGAGGGTTCCCAATGGGGGGACATAGGTAAGAAGTACATTTTTTTTAATAATGTTTTTGTGATTTTTAAATATAAAATGTTTTTATGTGTTATTTATTTGATGACTTAATCAAATGCTCTTTGATGATGCAGACGTGGGACCTTACTGACCTCCAGGTTCATCCCCCATCTAGAGGCAATGGGAGAGAGTTTACGTAGTAGGATTATTTGTTGCTGACTATGATATTATAGAGCGGAATCTAGAGGGGCTTACTATGAACATCCTGAATGCCTCTATTGACGATATCCCGAGGCATTATCAACACCATACAGTGGGCGTGTCTACTTCCATCAATCGACTGCTTTTTAAACTAGCATGGTCAGTCGCATGTTATAGCGACCAACATCCTTGATGCTATATATGTATATGAAGACATGTGCTTCACATTTTTTATATTTTGGTCTTCAGACAAAACACTTTTTTTGTAAAACTTTTATCGTTATATATATATGAGGCTTCTACCGGCTTACCTGTTGTATATAAAAAGTGTGATTGGATTTTACAAATTTCTCAAATGTCTATCTAACACATAATTATCCAATGCATCTGTTAATGTATTTAGACATCTAGGAATGTGTTGATATTCAATGTAATAAAAATAACGTTCCAATAGGCGAATTCGTAAATATACCCTCATAGCATAGGACTTCGAATGGAGTAAACATTACTCAACTGCAGGACTATTAACTACGAATTGAGTCATACGATAAGATGGTGGATTCCAAGTGACACATCATTAGTCAATAATTCAATGACTGCACTGTATTCCACGATGTTGTTAGTAGCACGACCAATGCAAACACCTTGTAGACTAATCAATTCATTCGTAGGTGCATAGATTTCCCAAGCAGTAGATGCTAAGTTCTGATTATTGTGACTAGCACCATCAACGAAGCCAATGTAGGGTAGAGAAGACACTGACATTTGGAAACCAAGCACAATGCAAGGTAAGAATCTATAGGTCTAAACCAAACAACAAAAAAGAACACAAGAGTATGATACACTAAAAGTACAAGCACTCATACAAAAATGACTTAAGCATAGTACTTCTTTAAGTAAATCCCATTTTGGGTATCACTCAAAGGGATTCCATCATAATGAACTAGCTCATAAGATCCTTTATCCAACACACGTTTAACAATGTAAGGACCTCGCCACATGGCATTGAATTTATCGGCCCCTAGCAACTCACGATATTTCTAGTAAAGGAGAACTAGATCACCTTCAGAAAAAACACGTGGCTTGACATGCTTGTCATATTGGGATTTAACACGTTTCTTCTGAGTTTCAATAACTAGGGCGGCATCGAGATGGGTTTTGTCTAGTTGCATTAAATACAAAAGATGCTCTTCTTCGGTAGAGGTATTGGGGATAAGTTCAATGACCAGTTTCAAAGATGGTATTTCACATTTAATYGGCAAGATAGCCTCAATACCATAAACTAGCTGGAAAGGTGTAAATCTCATGGTAGACTTAAYGGATTTCCAATAGGCCCATAATGTTGAGAACAACATCATGTGCCAACTTGTCTTATGAATTCCTATCATCCATCGAAGCATAGTAATGAGAACATTGTTGATTTCTTCAACTTGGCCATTGACCTGTGKATAATAGGGGTTTGAGTTTTCATGGCGAAGACCTATTTTTTCAGTAAGTCAAACATCATAAAATTCCAGAAATGGCTACCATGATCAGTAATGATAGCTTGAGGAACACCAAACCAAGTAATGATGTGATTGATTATGAAAAATGTTGTGGTTTTCTCGATGTTATCAAATGTAGGCATCACCTCGGCCCATTTAGTGAAGTAATCCACAACTACAATGATGTATCCATGCCCCCCGACCGAGTGAGGGTTACATGTCATGAAGTCAATGCCCCATTTGGCGAATGGAGTGAAAAAAACTACAGGATGTAAGGGAGTAGGGTGAGATCTTATATTGTTATTATAAGTTTTGAAAGCATGGCATTTTTTAACAGCAGTGATGCAATCCTTAAACACAGAAGGCCATAAATAACTTACTCGTAAGATCTTTTGGGAAGTGGCATACCCAGACATATGACTGCCACATGCTTCAGAGTGACAGTCATTCAAATCTTTCTCATCTTCATCGTAAGTGAGACATCATCAAAAAATGGAATCAACATGACGATGGTAAAGAGTATCACCAAGAATGATGTATTGGCAGGCTTGATATCATATATGATGACATTCCATACTAGATAGATCAGGTTGGAAATTTTGATTCTGGAGATAGATGATGATATCTCTGTACCATACGTCATGAGAACTGATCAAAAAAAGGGATTCGTCATGCAAGGAATCCTTTGCCACATTTTTTGTCTCAGTGGAGGGAAGGTCACATATCAATTCAACGAAAACCAAAGATTTCTTAGACTTAGCGCATTCAAACTCTAAGTCAAACTCCTGGAGAATCACTATCCACTTGGAGTACTTTCCCCCTAGCAATTTTCAGGTGAGGATATGTTGCATGGGGTTGCAATTGGAAATAACAGTGGTTCTGTGTAGTAAGATATAATGACGAAAATGTTGGAGAACTTGAACAGCTGTCAAGGCCAGTTTCTCCACATGTAGGTATTTAGTCTCGGTAGTCGTGAGACTCCAACTCAAATAGTATATCACATGTTCGTCATGCGAATCATCCTCTTGCACTAATACCATGTAAATGGTAGAGTCTGGAGAAACTAAATAAAGGAAGTAATCACGGCTATAGTCAGGGGGAAACAATAATGATGTACGGGCTAAGGAAAGTTTCAAAGAGTCAAAGGATTTGTTCACGGTATCGTTCCATACGAACTCGTAAATTTTTTTGAGTAGCGAGTGAATCCTTTCGTCAGTTCAGTGTAATTGGGGATGAAATGACATAAAAAGTTTGCCTTCCCTTGCAAACTTTGGAGTTGGCGTAAAGTGGAAGGAGGAGGTAGATTAAGCATAGTGTCAACCTTCAAGGGGTCTATGTGAATCCCATGTATCGACACAATAAAACCAAGTAGTCGGTCGGACACCACACAATAAAAACATTTATGTGGGTTTAAGCGGATACGATAATTTCCCTTTATGCGCCAACATTCTTGATTCCAAAGGGTAATTTCCGATAGGAAAAGGCTCCCCAAGGGAAAATAAAAGTGGTCTTGTGTTGGTCCACGGGTAAAATATTAATTTGATCATAGCTGAAGAAACCATCCATCAAAGAGAATATTTCACTGTCGGCACAGTCGTTAACGATCTAGTCGATGAAAGGGGTCAGATAATTGTCCTTAGGACAAACCTTATTGATGTCCCTATAATATACACAAATGTAGATGGTTCCTTGTTTCTTATTTACCAGAACTAGATTGGATACCCAATCAGTCAAAGACATCGGATAGACAAAGCCGACTTTAAGAAGTTTTTCAACTTCAAGATTGATAGCAGCAGCTTTGTGTGGATACACTGGGTGAAGTCTCTTCCGAACGGTTTTAGCATCCAGGTATGTCTTAATCTCATGTACAATGATATTAGGATCGATAATTGGCATCTCTTCGTAACTCTAAGTGAAAACGTCGTGAAGTTCTTGGAAAAGGGATTTATACGTGTGTACCTCATTGGTAGAACATGAGGCCCCGATATGAACATTCTCCACGACTCTGGGTTTAATGGATATGTCAAGAGGGATGGTAGGGGAAATATTTATCAAGTTCCCTTCGTACCAAATATCGTGTGATGACTCAGGAACTGAAGAAATGACAACAACGGTCGACGAAGTTGAAATCCGTTGGTAACTCTCTATGGTGCCGTGTTTGAGGAAGAGAATGAAGCGATTATTCCCATCATCCCAAGGAGTGACTTCGATAGAAATTACAGACATGATCATCTCATTCATAGGAAAAATCACATGAAACAGATCAGGAGATGAATCATAGAGAGGAGGAGGGGAGGGGGTTGTCAATTGAATAGCTTGGTAAGCAGATACGACCAGACTTAAAGGCATCCAGTTTCCATAATGGAGATAATCACTAGGGTTGGGTACTACCCATGGGTCATATGACTCGGGGGTGTCACGAACAGTGGTGGATATCATGTTAATAGAGGAAACAAAAGGAGGGGGAATATCAGGTGGTGGGATTGGGAATGTACCCATAAAAGTTGAATCTTTCAAAATACCTACTCCGACATTCTTGTAACCAAGGGGTTTCTTCAAAATAAAGGGAACGTTGTTAGTACGGGAATCAGAATTAAAGAAGGGCAGTTGGTCAACAGTAACAAACTTGCCTTGGTGCGGGAAATGTAACACACACAAAAGGGTAGACACAAATGTGTTCATGGAATCGATCCAACTACGGCCAAGTAAAGGGTTATAATCAATAGGTGCATCAAAKACCTCAACCTCAACATTGACCGATTTACCTTCCAACATAATAGACAACGAGGGAAGAAAACTGTAGGGTTTAAAGCTTGTATCATTGAATGCCTTAAGTGTATTGTGTGATTTAGTGAGGGTAGGAGAGTCGATGGATTTCCAACAAGTGACAGAAATGACGCAATTTGAGGCTCCTTCATCAATAAGAGTTCTACATATATTCTTGTTTTCAACAACAACTTGGATCTAAAATGATAATTGAGGAGGAAGCCTTGGAACGTGATCTTCCAAGTCAAATATTATGAGATTAGTTTCTGTGGGATCAATTCCACCAATGGATTTTAAGAGTGCCTTCCATTGAGTAGGGAAACTTTAAAGGACTTCGAGAGATGACATCGTAGAGGGTGATTGTGCAATATCTTCTACAATACTATAGTTTTGGGTAGCATGGGCATGAGGATTAAACGCAGACTTTTGAACAACACCCTTGGGAGGAGGGAGAAGAACTGTATCAAGACCTGATCTTTCGAGATGAATAGGACCTTTGGGAGGTGAAGTTGGGGGATAAGGTTGAACCAATGAAGGTGTCATATCATCAAATTTCTCTTTTGACAGAGAGTAATCCTTGGCTAGAGTTGCAATTGCAACTTCATTCTTTTTAGAATCACTAATACACATAAGGACATAGGATGAGGTAGAAGGATAAGTTTTGTCATGAATGACCAGTTGAGATTGATGTTGAGAAGGGAAAGGTTGTGAAAAAATGGAAGGTGTGGGAGGTTTTCCACTCCCTTGGAGGAACTTAGTAACCTCGACGCGTCTCAGACAATATTTTGTGTAATGATCGTCACCAAAAATAAGGTAGGGGTAGCGAGGTTTACGTTTGTCTTTCTCATCAGTGGTTTGTTTTGGCTTTATCATATTGTGGATTATTATTCTTTTCCTCCTTATTCTTACCCTCCCCTTTCTTTTTAGTTTGATTCTTTCTGGTGGGTGTGGATTGAACAGAATTAACCTCGGCGGTCTTACAGGTGGAAGGAGTAGGAGTAGGAGTATTTTGTGCATTAGAATTATTAGAATTGGGATTGGTGTGACCAATGTGTGTGGACTGGGCCTCAACATGAAAGGTGTCAATCACACCATTAGTATCATGAGAAGATGTTGGAGGTGTTGGGGTAGGATTTGTGGAAGGACGAGGAGCGTCAGGGATCAAATCGTAAAGTGTTCCTATTTTTGAATAAATGAGATCAAGATACTGAGCATGACTAATCACCTGCTCTTCAGTGACAACACACCCCATGGAAACATCATGAGAGATAGGTCCAATGAGTGATTTGGTAAACCACTTGGACAATAGTTGATCAAGAAGGGGAACCTTGATTAAACGTCTTCTCCTCCTCCACTCATGGATGTGATCAGAAATATGAGTGGACGAGGATTTCTTGAAAGAAATCAAAATTTTGGTTCCTGTCTCGTATCGAATTGGTAACTGGTAATGTGTCAAAAAGGCCATGGCTAGGGTGTTAAATTCATTGAAGAATCCTTGTAGTAACTTGATGTGCCATTTTGTTGTCGAACCCGTAAGAGTTCATTGGAAAATTTGTAATATGATGGAGTCATCCATCAAGGAGTTGGATGAACACCATATATGAAAATTGATAACATGATTATTCATATATTCTCCCACTCGAGCGTCAAATTTAGGAATGTCAGATGGTAATTTGGCCAGTATGATAGGCCAATAAGGAGAATGTAAGATATGATCATTCAAAATCCTAGACAAATCAGGTAAATCGAAAGTGGCTAGGAAAGCAAATTGTCGGTTCACTTGTGGAAATTGGTAGTTTTGAGGGGGAAGCCCTATAGGTATACCAATAGGACCATTAGAAGTCTGCAAATAATTAGATAGTCCTAACAGATTCGGTTGTGGAGGATTTGGAGGCATATAGCCCATAGGGTTGGGTTGATTAGAGATGTTCCCTTGGAAAGGATCACTAGATTGAAAATTTAGACCCCAAGCGGGATTCAAAGAACTTAGATATGGTTAACTAAGGTTAGCAGGTACAAAAGAGTTAACTTGAGGATGTTCCCCCCCAGACGGTTGCAAATTTCATTGGAAAGGAAGATTCTAAGGTAGATATTAGACCACAGGTGCATTATGTCCATATAGTGGGTTATGGTCTCCAACTTGAGGTTGCCCCCCAAGTTGAGGTTGTGCCCCAATCTGACGTTGAACCCAAAATTGAGATTTCCCCCCCAACTTGAGGTTGACCTCCAACAGGAATCTAGAAACCAAAATTGAACAAATGAATGGTGCCTCCAAGAGGGTTGGAGACACTAGGGCCAGATCCTCCAAGCAAAGGTGGAGGAGGAACATAAGGCCCTCCGAAGAGAACCTAGGAAGGTGTAGGAACAAAACCAACATCAACATTGTACCCAGGAGGAACAAAGAGTCTGGAACCTCTGGATGGAACCCAGGTAGGGATAGCACTGGAAGTATTCAGATCTCTATACCCAGGGGGAAATGACGAATTTGGTCTAGATGGAAGTGGTGTCCCAATCGGAGATTGGGAGATAACCACACTTCCGGAAGGAATCATAGTAGCTTGTGGGACCATAGTATAATGGACCATCTAAAGAGTAGGAATCGAGTGAGAACCAATCAACAATTGGTTTGAAATGGTGATGAAATTACTGGTAGTACCATTAAAATGGTTTAAAGGTAACTTATAGGTGATAAACGTCTCAGGCACTTGTGATGCCATAGGTCTATCAGGACTCACTCCTAGGTTACCATACAGATCACGTACTATCAAAGGGATAGAACCAAAATCAAAAGTTCCAAGAGTGTGAGATGGGGTACTAAATGTTTCACTTTGAAAAAGTGGATTCTCTATTCCAGATCCTGCGTTAGGTCCAGTAGGTACTTTAGTGTTTTCAACAATAACATTTTCCCTGGATGAGTTCATTCGAAGTATACGTGCGTCTGGTCTAAGAGGGGGAAGTCTGAATGCCTGATTGTGTGACGACGCTCCTACATACCCCGCAGGGTCTCTGCGCCTGACCTCCCAGTCTTTAAGGATCATTCAAAGTTCACCTTTTGAGTTGGAGTGGCTCTTTAGATTCCTCCGTGGAATCTCTCTTCAAAACCCGATCCACGGGTCCTTCTTCACCCTGTCACGACCTCTACACGCACCTATGACTTTTCTCGATCTTAATTTCAGGGTTTTGGGGGTTTCGACCTTTCCGCTGTCAAGATTTGTTATACTCTCGAATCCTAGATCATTGATGAGCTCTCTTTGTGGCCTTATCCCCTCCTAGATATGCCCTCTAGTCCATATGACCTCTCACCATAAGACTGCAGCCTTATATCCTCCTATCGGGGTTTTGGGTTTCAATTTCTCGATGCTCTCCAATCCCTGTTAGCCATCCAAGCTAAGATCCTCATCCACGTGACCTTCTCCTATATGACCATAGACATATACTTCTTTCAGGGTTTCAGACTTTCCAATGTCCAAATACAATCGCCCCCTGGATCCGCGATCCTCCGATTCCCAACGCGCTTTTACTTCAGCTAGGCCTCCTGGCTCAACCCCTAGTCCACATGACCATTACCCCGTGATCACAACCTTACCCCTCGTCGAGGTTTCAGGGTTTCCAATGCCTAAATGCATGCCCCCACACAACAGAGCTCTCCCCCTTCTCTAATCTTCTGACAGCTGGATCCCACTCAACGGAGCTTTCCACCTTTCTAAGATGTTGACAGTTGGCTCCCATTCATCGGGGTTTCGCGGTTCGCGATTCCAAAATGCCAAAACCACTTGTCTACCAGATCCCCGATATCCTGATGGCCCAAACACCGATCAACAACTTCCTGTCGAGACTTTTCCCGATGGCGCCGATTTCTTCCACACGTCCCCTCTGATGGACGGTCCCGATTTCTCCAGGGTTTCGACACTTGTGATGTCCCAACTTTCTTGTCCTCAGGAAATCTGATTTCCCGATGTTGGATATGCCGACGATCGCTCGATCTCTTCCACATGTCTCCGTTAACGGATGGACCAGATCNAATCCTAATTTGATGATGGCTTCTATCCCAATGGTAACCCTCGTGCATATCCTTCTCGATCCGATGGCTGACAGGTATCTTCTCAAGATCTGATGGTTCAAATCCTTTCTCCTACGCTCCTCCTGAGCTTAAACTCTCCTCGCCTTCACCCGATCCAACGGTTGACGGGTATCTGAGGGAGATCTGACGGTTGTCACTCTCCTCCTTCTGTAGGCTTCTCCTAAGTTCCTCCTGGATGTATAAACCAATGGTCCAGATCTTCTTCTCTCCACCGATTCGATGGTTGTCATTGCCCCTCTGAGCTTCTGCGCTTTCTTCCCAGACTTGGGAGAAAACTTCAAACTCCTTAAAGGCCTCGACCTTTGCTTCTTTTCTCCTCTGTGAACTCCTCCAACTTTGGGTCTCGCCACGCATATGAAACACTAACTCCTCCTGAGATTTCTTCCTTCGAATCCTCAAATGATTATTTTGACTTTTGTGCCTCTATAGAGTCTTCTCATGCACACACTGGTGCTATCTCTTCTGAGCTTCTGCAACCACTCAGACCCCTAAGGGATTTTTTCTTCCTTCTCCCACAGATGGAGAATATAGTGCCTTCCTGGTTTCCTGCTCAAGCAACCTCTTGCTGAGTCTTTCTGGGTGTTCAGCAACCTAGTGAATATCCCTCAGTGGATACTTCCTCCATCTCCAGAACTCAAAGAGTTCTCTTCTCCTGTGCCTACCTGCACACAATCTCAATGCCCTCCTGGCAGAGTTTCCCTTTTACAGAACGTTCAAAAATTCTATCTTCCTATGCACCTATGCACTTTCTCGATGCCCTCCTGGAAAAGCTCTCAAAATCCTCAGTGATTCTACTTCCTTTGAACTCACAGCAGAGTTACTTCCTCAATGCACCACTGTGCACATGCTCAATGCCCACTTGGCAGAGCTTTACAGAATTCATGGCAGAATTTTGTCTACAACTGTGTCTCTCATACACAGCCTTACCTCCAAGGTATTCAACAACCTTGAGGTTTTCCTCCTGAGTTTTTGACTCCAGTTCTTGCGCCGCAACACATCTTTGTCTGACTCCGCAGAGTTCAGAAATGCATCCTCTGTGCACGGCCCTTAGAACCCGTAGCATTTTGTCACACCCTCCTAGTGTGAAGCCTCAAATACCTTCACCTGAAATCACACAAACTCCCTGAAAATGCAAATCTAACACACATACGTTCACAACATATGAAAGAACACACACAGACATCCATATAACACATAACATGTGCAGGAAAAATTGCTTCTGTATTAAATTAAAATTGGCAACTGCCTGTATTTACAAAGGTATTCTCAAGCTCTCTCTGGCTCTTCTCAACCTCTCTTTTCTTTCTCTCCATCTCTCTCTCAAAATGAGATCTAAAAATCTCTTTTACCTGAGGGGGCTCTTAGAGCGCTTCCCTCCAGATCTACCTACCCTATTCAATTACATTGAATGGGTTGTCTAGTCTGCTATTGGATCTAGATCTCAGCCTATCTAGCATTAAAGTCGATCTACTTAACGCCTGCACAAAGGCACGAATTCTATGGCTCACCAACCTAAGCATTTAAATTTACATTCAAATCAAATTTAAATGAGGTTGCACCTCTCTCTTTAGCTTTGAATGCACGCTCTCGACGTGGCTGGTTGGATGGCTAGTTGACGTGGAGATATGCTCCTGCATCAAACTCCTCAGTTGCAAAATCATGAGCTCCTTCTCATGCGCTTCCCCTCTAAGCGGTTGGAATCCTCTTGGATCCCAAATCAT
>SNQJ01S0172158.1:0-11683 GCA_010110895.2 Picea sitchensis
CAAAAATATCCTTGGATTTATGCTGCTCATGAAATCTAAATAGACAGCAATAGGGTCATCAAAATCACAGAGCAATACCTCATTAAACTGCTGATCCAACTGTAAATTAAAAAGATGCTAAAAAATGTCTTTAATAAGATCATTGTTGAATGCAGGCTGCTCGAGATCTGTTGGAGAAGCATACAAAATGGATTGTTGATCTGGACCTTTCAGATCCTTGCCCCCATTACTCTTTTCATACGTGCTGTGATCTACCTTTTTCTGCAAGTCTGAAAAATATATGTTGCTCATAACATATGCTGTTGCAACATCAATACATTCGGGATCATGGTTCACCTGTTCTAGCTAAAGATTGGACAGCCCCTGCAAATCTGAAAATTGTAAGTTGTCCTCTTCAAACTTTACAGATCTGAAAATGTCACTTGTTGATATGTCATTCTGCTCAACATCTTCAAACTTTGCAGAGGGAACAATCTCATCTTCATGACAACATACATCAGTAGATGCATTTGACATGATGTTAAAAGCATCACTAAAGTTATCATGAGGTGAATTAGTGATCTCCTGATCATGATGAAGAGTATTTTCTTCAGCTGCATACTCTCCCTGAAGTTCTGATTTCGAAAGATTAAACTCATGACAACAATCAGGAAAAAGAAGATCAACTGAGAAATGATATTTTCGGTGGAAAATGATCGCCACAAAACACATAGCGGTATGTCTGCTAAAGAACCGACACTTGCATTAGGCAAAGATCGATACCAATCACGCGGGCAATCCTTTTAATGAAAAACGAAGAGCGGATACAAAACATCCTCATGCGCTACTTGCAACCGATGCATGTAATCATGAAGATCCGACAAATGTTCAGGTGGCGCCATATGCTCTCAATCTTGGAAGACTATTCTCCCATTCATCTAGCAGGTACTTGATTAGGGAAGCCAACAATACTTGAAAAATCACAAAACTCATACCTCCTGGCTAAGATCACGAGTTCATTTATATACCAATGGAATTAAGCCGAATTAGTCCTTCGTAGATTAGCCAGGATGAATTGATTACAACAAATAGTGCGTCTATTCATACATCATCCCGAAAATTAGATCTGCTTGTCGTTCTCCCGGAAGATAAGCTTCTGAACTCAGCTCTGACAGCGGCGCCATTTTGTTATCACTCGAAGAGCCAGCGTGGTTGCGGACCAAAGGTGCTTGGTAACAGAAATAGAATGTTTTATATTTTGTGGATGTGGATCAATGGGATAACTCAATCCAACTAATGGCATTCAAACATGAAAATGATAAACAAATAGACAACCTCTCAAAGATTGATTAATCGTGAATATTAACTTTAAAGTGGTGAAGAATAGATTGTAACTAAACCCGATGCAGTGTGGGGTCTAAGAGACAATCAAGAAGAGACATTATCGGTATGGAAGCTAAACAATGGGATAACAACCGTTCAAAACTGAGTATACGGATAATAATGCGGAAGAAAGATGGAAAGTTGACAATCAAAACTAAAAGACACCTGTGATGCATATTAACATGAAAAGTCCAAGTACAATAGCCAATTCCTCTATCAAAAATCGGACAGCACGTTCTTCAAATGTCTTTGGCTTTATGGCCTTACAAGATCAAATCTAGATCCTTGAAAATGGATGGTTGCCAAAAACTCGAATCAAACCAACAAGTGTAGATGAGATCCTATAAAAATGGATCTAGGATTCTAAAAATGGAAAATCAAATCAAATAGGAGAAGATCAAGTCTTGATGTAGTGCAGATAAGCCTCCCAAGGGTGTTTATGACTCTTCCAAAAGACAGAATTCGAATTTGATGATGTGTACCAAAAAATCCCTATCATTTTTGCGCTGAAAAGACACCAAATTTATTTAGACCAACCTCTTAGATCTTTAACTCACAAATAGCGTTCAAATCGGGCTTTATAGTTACCATTTTATCCATTGAAGTCAAATTCAAACCATTTGATTAAAATCCTTGATCGTCAATTTCGAAGTGCGGTTAAAAGCAGACTTCGGTGGTTGTTGGAAAGATGCAGTGAAATTTACCTGGCGCAACTTCGGTGGTTAATGAGCACCGATAGATCTGTTAAGCCTAAACCCTTAGAAATTAAGAATTTCAACCAAAAACTCTTTAGTGAAATTAATTTTTCACCGACCATGGAATATGTCACGTTTTCTACGTTTAAATAATTAGATTTTTCAACTTCTAGGATCGCAAGCTTTCAATGATGCAATCAGATTTAGTTTGGAGCTAGGAAGCTGGAAATTTTTTCCTACAAGATTAGGCATCTTTCCTTCAAAATGTCGGTGCGTTTTTGAGGATTAGAGCCAACAACCATTGATGGTTTTAGAAGGTGGTGTAGGTTGTAGAGTTGTTAGATAGAAAATTGTTCGTCTCATCCATTTTTATTTAACATGGAGCCAACAACCATTGATGGTTTTAGAAGGTGGTGTAGGTTGTAGAGTTGTTAGATAGAAAATTGTTCGTCTCATCCATTTTTATTTAACATGATGAGTATTATCGAGGCTTGAGTGTGATGAGAATTTGTTGAGGCTCCAACATGATGAGTATTGATAAGGCTTGGGTGCAACGAGCACTATTGAGGCTCAAACACGATGATATTACCAAGGCTCAAGTGCAATAAGTGCCATCACAGTGTTGACACAATGAGTTGGCCTAACACCAAATTGGCACTAGTGCTTGGTGCAATGCTAAGGGTGACACCCTTGTTGTTGGAGAAGTGTGCAAGGGCTATGCACATATCACACAACCCTTTTCAAGACTTGTGACATAGAACATCTTTACTCTTACAATCCTTCACCTCTTTTGCAACTCCTTGTACACAAAATTAACATGCTTGATAATGTAATAGAAATTGAGCTTCTTTGTGGATGAAGACTTGGTGGTTATTATGTTTTGCTTGGTTACTTCATAACACTTAATTATTTTGCTTTATTACCAAATGTGTACATAGCTTCATTATTCTTTCAAAGTTGTGGTTGTTGAGCCCCATGGGATAGCACAGATGGTAAGACGCGCACACACTCTCTCGGTTCGGGGAGAGGTCACGGGTTCGAGCCTTGTGTCCCTGGGGTCGCGGTTTAGCATCCCATATCATCCACGAAGTGGGGAAGTATCGGGTGAGTTTCTCGCGTGGAATTTCCTGTAGAAAAAAAAAGAAAAAGAATTGTGGTTGTTGCTTAAGCCTATCATTGAATGTTCGATAAATCATTATCACATCTAAATTTTGTGTTTAGACTCTCCATATTTTCATAAATAACTTATGATTATGTTGTAGCTAATGATATTTTAATGACAAGATACCCACACCTTGCAAAACACTTACGCAAAATTTTAAAGTTAATTTTTTTTTTCAAACTTTGTAAATGTATATAGTTCCACTTACCTTGTTTGTCACATCAAAGACATAGAACATAATGTCTACCGAGTTCCCATTGCTAACCATGCTTCATTGTACCATGCCATAAAAACTCTTTGGACAAAACTCACTCCCTTTTTAATTTTTTTTATATCAATTTAAATGAAAAATCCATGGAACCAAAGAAAAGTGGAGAAATATTTACATTGGAAAAAATATACCAACCTTTCCGTTCCGCTCAAAAGTGCTATATGACAATGGTCGATCCCAGGAGCACATTCGCGGTTTTGTATTTGTATTTATTTCAAACAAAAGCCTTCCATTCTGGAGGAGGCGATGCGGGGGGTTTGGCAGCCACGGCAGTGAAGTGAAAGTGGAGGTCGGAAGCATGAATTCCAGCAGCAAGAATCATACGAATAATAAAGAAGAGAAGACATGGATTGACCTGGGGGATGGATCAGAGGTTGTGTACTTTCCACATTTTTTCCAGTCTCATGGCCAGTCTCTGCAGTGGCTCAATTATCTGGATCAACACATTCCATGGACAAGGCCTTCTCTGTTCATCTTCGGACGTACTTGTTCACAGGTTCATCAAATCAATTTCTGCTCAATTGTACCTACCCATCTATCTCTTTCTGTTTCTCTTTTCTGTGTTTGTATATAATGTGGTCTGTGTATGGGTGAATGAAACCTGAAACTACAGAACTCGCTGTTATGGGAAGGTAATGCAGTTGAATAACAAATACGGAATTATCATTTAATTACTATTTTTCTCTCTTTTTGGGTAATCAGAGCAGGGTATTTTACAATCCTTTCCAGTGATCTCCAATGCCCATCTTAACTGTCAGTCTTAGCCCTTCCCTACACACGGGTGTGGCTGAACGTTAGCAGCTTCTAGTTGCCACCTTACAAAGCGTTTTGTTATTGGAAGTATCCGTGCTTTAGCGCTATCTTCTTTTGGGACAAGACCTGTGCAGCAAGTGTGCCCTTCTTCAATTTGGAAAGATCACAAGGCAGCGAAACCATGGGTGGGGTATCTATTCCGCCAAAGTAGCCTAAGACTTGCACCCAGTCACAACTGCTTGAGACTGTCTGCTTCGCTTTCATGGGCGAGACGGCCCTCCTAAGGGTGAAACGTGTCTATGGTGGGGTATGAAACAACCCGCCTTATCATCTAGCCAAGCCTCCGTTGATTTCAAATTGATCTTTTACTGGTATTATTTTGATAGGAAGGAAAGATATTCACTGAGAAGGGAGGTCTTCTGGCATTATAATACATTACAGTCGATATGCAAATTAAAGGTAATTCTGCCATTTGAATGCTTCCAGAAGTAGGGTTACCTTTTATATGGCTAATAGCTTTGTGCACTTTGCTTCCTTTCTTTTTAGTGCAAAAGATGAAGGACGTTTCATTTTTCTTTGCTATGCTCAAAAAGGCATCCAGTAGTTAGTACTACTTGTTTGGTTGTAACTTCCTTTCCTTCTCCGGTTAAATCAAGTGTCTTTTAGGGTGCTCCTATTGCAATTTTCAAATTTGATTCTCTTAACATTGCTGAGATAATTTATTATATATTGATAACATTGCTGAGATAATTTATTATATATTGATAGGCCTAATAACCGTTGAGTTGAAACAGTTTTTCCATATTAATTATTTCAAATGAGTCTACAATGATTTAAGGCCATCTCCTTAATCCCTAAATAGTTGACTGTTGAAGGCTCATCTATATTCCAAAGTGTTGCCGGCATAGTTACCAGATCTGCCTATGGAGGATCTAGGATCTGCATTTCCACTGATCCTGATTCCGATCTGCTCAAGATACGTTTCTGGTTTGGAAGCACCGGAGGATCTTCTCCAGATCCGTTTTCGGCTTGACAGAAATGTCCATTGTCAAGCAAGCAGATTCTCAAAAAAGCTATTTTTTGAAAACACATAAAAGCATAAAATAAAAAATAAAAGGGCAAATTATGGGGCCTTAAAATCCTAATGTTTGCCTATAAAATGGCCCTTCATCCTAAAGCACACAAATCTGAGTATTTTTTAATAGTAGTTGTACATTTATGAGTTTGTGAGAGTGATTTGGAGCAAAATATATTTGAAGATCTGAATTCTCTCTCTTTCTCTATATATATGCATATGTATGTATGTATACATATTGTTTCCTCATATCTGGATCTCGACGTTTCAAAATCCCTATTCGTTTCCATTCAACTTAAATTAGCAGTTGCTTCTTTTGCTACTCAAAAGTGCAACAACGTGAAACTTTTCCTTTTTCTAAATCACCGAGTAAGATTAATTGATTTGCTGGATTCTTTTATATTTTCCAGCTTATATGAGTTGTAGTATCTATTGAATTAAATTTGCCTGTGGCATTGTGACCCGTGAGAGTCTATGTTACCAAAACAACAAATGGGTCCAGAGAGACAAGTAATGGTTCCCTTAGGCATATTATGCATATAAGAAATCCATTTCCTTCAGGTCCCAAAAGATATACTGTGGAATGTAAATGAAAGTAGATTCACAATTTCACGTCATAATGGATAACAGGGCATCAAATGACATCATAATGCAACTCATTCAAAGTAAGACAACTCACATTCACACCATAATATATATAGATTCATCATTCTACTCTACAAAACATCAGAAACATAATAATGTCCAAACTGTATTATATATGTGGAAGTCAGATTACAAGTTCATAGTCATAGTGCCAAGTGATAACAAAATTAAATGATAAATCTACCAAACGCTGGACATTGGACAAGTCATGGTAGAATGTAGTGTTAGAATAATGTTGATGTGCTCGTCTAACCATAGACAATGCTACACCATTGTCACCCAATCATAGGCATAAAGTCACCCCCGAGCACCTTAACCTTTGACAGAAAGAATGATTCCAGGAAGCCACACCATAACCAACAGATAACCAAGAGAGTGCACCTTCTCCAAGGGTAGTGCACAAGAAAAAGTACCAGAAAGACTAAACAAGAGAAAACCGTGCAACTGCAGCTGCTGCTGCTCCTCCTCCAAACTTGCGCACTGTTTCTGGGTGACTGAGAATGTGTGAGTGAGTGAACAAATGAGCCAAGACGTCCTCTATTTATAGTGGTTTTGTCACTTGTCTGGGCCGACTTGTCTTCCTGGAGGATAATATCTTAATATAGTATATTTTGTTGAGCCGACATGTCTTCTAGGGTTTTCACACATTTGTTTAGAGTTTCTCTTGCTTCCGAAATATTTTATTCTATTCAAAGGTTACATATGGAGGTTAATACTGTTAAATTTTCACTATGATTTAGCTCAAGTACGAGGTTTAATTAATTTTATCATTAGCAGGAACTGAACCATAACTACTGTAGCAATACATTAGCTAACTGCAGTGAACCAAGGTCACAAGAAGATTAACCATGCACAAGAACACAAGAAGTATCCTGGGAAACCCTTCTCAACAAGGGAAGAAAACCCAACCAATCCTTTGCTATATTCTTCAAGAGAAAGACCTCCCACACCATCACCAAACCTAGCACACAAGAGGGTGCTGTAATTCTCATAATTTCAGACCACAACTTTTGAAATCATGAGATGACACAATGATAAGTGTGTTTCCTCAATGGGGATTCACCTTTATTTATACAAGACTTATCACATCAAATGATGTGTCTATTGGCACAATAGGAACTCAGAATATAATTAATATTTACCATATTAATTATCTTTCACTTTATGGTGAGGCCGACCTGTACCCTTTACATCACAATTAGGGTTACAAGTAAGTCTGACTCTTAGACAATATAGCAAGGGATCTCACACACCCACTAGTGCTCAGCCACTAGGGGCACGTCCACTTGTGCTCAACCACAGGGACGTCCAAGTCAATAGATCTCTATTTCACCGCGTCTCACAGGAGAATCACCAGGACATACACTCACTAGTGCTCCGCCACTAGGATCACGTCCACCTATGCTCAACCATAGGGATGCCCAACTCAACAGATCTCTATCTCACTGAGTCTCACAGGAGAATCATCTGGAGTATCACATCATCTCAACTCTCTGCACAGAGGAGAACAATAAACCCATCACATGGGATCGTTCACCCCTCACAGGGGTACACATCGTTTCATCTCAAACGATACACCCATCTCATGGGCATCTTCCCTTCTCAGGGGCACACAACGTTCCATCTCCGTCTCAGAGAGAACGACACACCCAACTCACGGGCATCTTCCCTACACAGGGGCACACAACGTTCCATCTCCGTCTCAGAGAGGAACAACACACCCATCTCATGGGCACATCCAACTCATGGGCTCTCTCACAGGCCGACTCACTCAGTCTGTGTCCTGGAGGATGTCTCACGCAGCTGTAATCATCAACAAATACCTCCCGCAGCTACCATAATATCAACACTCCCTCTTAGCTAGGGAGGTATTAATGGTCTCAAACACATCCATCCATCTTCACATGGTATGGGCAAGACTCACATAGTCTTGTAGACCATTCTACAGGTAGCATCATCATGTCACACATGGCTACACCCATGTGGATCTGTCAATCTTGTCTAGGGGCCACAACTCGTTAGAGAACACTAGAGCTATACCTCGTAGTGTGTGTCACCATCATAGTCATGGGCTACACCCACATGACGTGCTCACCCATGGCTACACCCATGTCATGAGTATCATCATAAGTATCATCATTACTATCAACATCATCTGGTAGCAATCATCAAATATATATCGTCGTACTTGTTCTTGGTATTCTTTTGTCATAGAAAATATCACAATATCCATGAGCCTCATTTAGTTATATTGATGATCCATCTCCACCACCATGTGTCTAGCACCTCGGGTCATTCTTGTCCCATGACAAGAATCATGACCTTTATGAAGCCACATTCASCTCATAGTTGATCCTTGTTGAAATTAGTGTAGCTGCAAGAGCCATTCTTTGGGAGGATGGCATAAGACCCTAGTTGAGGACTAGGGCCCCCAGTGCACTTCTGGGGTTTCTTGGTTTGGGACCAAGCAGTGAGAGCCATGGAAAAAGACCCTAGTGAGGCCCCCCAGTATATGACTGGGGTTCTTGGTCTAAGACCAAGCAGTAAGTCCCTAGATGTGTTTTAGGGCCCTTGGATGTGTTCTAGGGAATCCTTGCCCGGTGTTTGGATTGATCCCTGGATGTGTTCCTTGGTGGTTGATGTAAGTCCCTAGATGTGTTCCTTGGTGGTTGATGTAAGTCCCTAGATGTGTTCTAGGGCCCCTGGATGTGTTCTAGGGAACCCTTGCTTAATGCATGGGTTGATCCTTGGTCTTGTACCTTGGTGGATAAGACCCTAGATGTGTTTTAGGGCCCCCAGATGTGTTCTGGGGCAACCTGGCCTTGGACCAGGTAGATCTTGGTTAAACACCAAGATGTGATGATGTGTGATCCTCTTCCTCTCTTCCGAGATGGTCCATGAGACCTAGGAGTAGCTAAGAAGATGGACATGACCACATTGTTGATGTACCCTCTTATGCAGTGATGATAAAAGTTTATAAGTCATTATGAGACTTATGTGGACATATTTTTCCATTGAGGACCCCCTTGACTTTGTCTTCGAAGTTCCCCCTTGCTTGTTTTTGTTTTCCTTCTTGTTTGATGTGGTGTTGGGTTTTTTATAAGTCACTTTGACTTATTTGACATTTAATTAATATTTATATTAATTAAATTGTCATTATTTAATTGTTTTATTTTAGCCTTAACCCTTCTTCATAACTATATAAGGAACCCTCCCCCTCTCATTTTAATACACACACTCTCTCTTCATTCCTCTATCCTTATTGTTGCTGCGACTACCTTAGGTTGTCTTTCTTTGGTGATGGTGTGGCTCCTCTAGTGGATTCTCTCTTTCAGATCCGAGGTATTTGTTTGGACACTTGTTGGTTGGGAGCTTCAGGTTGATCTTGCTCGCTGGTATAGAGGTGCTGGACCTCTCCTAAACTGTCCAGGCTTACTGTGGTCTCTCCCTTGGCTGTCGTGACTGTGTAAAGGAGCCGCAGACCTTCCCTTGATTGTGCAAAGGTGCCGCAACCCTTCTTTTAGGTTGCCGCTGAGTGTGTTGAGGCTTCGGTGGCATCTTCTCTCCTTGCTGCAAATGTAATTGGGTGCTACTGCTCCTCCTTTCTCTTTGGTTGCTGGACTATCCCTACTTGTGTGTGTTTTTTCTTCCTTGCTGTCCCTGTTTGCTGGTGCCTTCCTCTTGAAGGGTTTTTCTACTTGCTGTCCCAGTTGCTGGTACCTTCTCTAGCTTGAGGGTTGTGATTGCTGTAGGGTATTACAGTCTTAGTTTTTGGACAGTAGTTAAGTTTTTACACCAGCCTTGCTTGTGGTCCTCTCCTTGGCAAAATTGTCTACCAATCTTCATGATAGAGATCAAAACCCTAGAGTTTTGATCCATGAACTTTAAGTTGATTTTCTGAGCATATTAGAGAGGACACATCCACATGTGACAGGTACATTCTTCATTGGTTAGAGGTAAGCTAAGGTTTATTTGCACTCAGAAATCTTTGGTTTATGTTCAGAATTTATTTCTATATATTCAGATCTTACTGTCTATGTTCAAATCTGCTTAAGTCTTTATTTTAATGTGCTGATCTACATTTATATTAGTGAACAAAATTGAAAAAGATATTACTGTTTTCTGTATTTTTCCCTAAATCTACCATGGTTTCAGAGCTTAGGGCGTGAAAAGAGCTCAAGGGTTGCAGACTTGAGCCTGCGTAGATCCACTTCTTAGGGTTTGTTTTGCAGATCAATAGTAAATCCATTTCGTAATCTGATCCATAAATCAACATGGCCTCATCTTCAGTCAAAGCAGAAGATAGGCTTGAAGGGCCTCCAACTTCAATGCTTCGAAGTCTAGGGTACTCAACATACTAGAAGAGGGTGACTTGGATGAGCTGGTTACTAGGGTAATAGAAGAACCCACTTCAAATACAGGCAGGGCAGCATATAAGAAGCGACAGGCCAAAGCTAAAAGAATCATCTTTGACTCAGTTAAGGACAGCATGATGCCCCTCATTGGTCATCTCAGGACTGCCAAAGAATGCTTTGATGCCCTAGCAAATCTTTATGAAAAGAAGGCTCCAACTCAGAAGAGAATATTAAAGAAACAACTACGTACATTAAAGATGGGAAAGGACGAAACCATCGCTGTTTTCTTTTCCAAGATTGCTCAAACTAGAGATCAACTTACAACAATTGTTGTGGATGATGATGAACTTGTACAAACTGCAGTTGATGGACTCCCTAACTCATGGGAAATCTTTCTCGCTTTGGTCAACGGAAGAGAAGCTCAACCTAACTTCGAGAGATTATGGCATGATTGCTTAGAAGAAGAGGGAAGACTCAAAAGCAAAAATGAGCACTCAACTGTAAGAGACCATGCCCTTTCAGTTAAGGCCAAGAGATGGATGAAGTTTCCTCAGCACAAAGGCAAAGGTAAGAAACCACAAGGTAAGCTATCTCATTTGCATTCTCATTTACCTAAAGTAAGATGCTTCAACTGTAAAAGGCTAGGACATTATGCAAAATATTGCAGGAACCCTCCCTCACAGCAAAGAAGGAAAGGTAGGTTCCATGCCTTAGTTGCAACTGAAGAAGAAGAGCCTCAAAAGGAACCTCAAAGAAGGAGAACCAAAGCTGCCACCAAAGAACAAGAACAACACCGAGAATATTATCTCATCTCAACCCTCTCTGTCACTATAACCAAGTCAGAGGATGTTTGATTAGTGGACAGCGGGGCCTCCAAAGTTCCAGTGTTTTAAAAACCGGTGAACCTAAACCGGAACCGGTCGGTTTGGCCGGTTTGATGGTCGACCGGTTCAAACCGGCCAATAAACCGAACCAGTCGACCGATTTATGACCAAACTGACCGGTTTGGTCATAAACCGGTCGATTTGTCCCTAAAACCTAAAACCCCCTAAAACCTAAAACCTAAGTAATAGAAAAGTACTTGGCTCATGTTTTCTCATGCAAGTTGGAGTTGTAAGGTGTTTTGGTGTGCAACTGAGGGTTATTTTGCCTTACTAATGCTATTTAAAGAGGTCTCCACCCTCTCCATTTCACCCACCCTAGTAATTAATGGTAATGTGGCATTTAAGTAAAAGTGACATTCTCCTTTATCTTTCATTTTCATCCTTTTACTTAAATTTTTAACATTACCATTAATTGTTTCAGGATGTTTGAGAGTGGTTCCAACCTCATTGGACTTCATATGGAGAAAGTAGAATTTTAGGT
>SNQJ01S0172160.1:0-20457 GCA_010110895.2 Picea sitchensis
TCCTAAATAGAAAGAGCTCCCCATCGAGGTGACAGTGGGTGGGGAAGCTCCTGTTACGCCGGTTTCAAGCCCTGACTCAAGCTCTCTAGACCTTTCCTACAAACCGTGCGATAACAGGGACTATTCAACATAACATTGTCTCCAAATTGTTGAGGAAGGACATGCCCTTCTACCAAAGAAGAACAATTTTTGTCTTTGCCACCATGCAATTTGAAGAACCACAACGTTCTTCAACATATCCCTTGTAGGGTTTCAACCAAATCAAGTGAAGAGCACAATAATTCTTTGGTAGAATGCAATGAAAATTCCCTTCATGATCCCAACTAGATTGAGGGAGGCATCATCTTATTTCATCCTTTATCATGCTAACCCTACTAGGTCAAGGAAATGAAAACATGACATTCTATGTTGCCTATTCTAAAAACATCAAAGAAGAAAAATATTTGTTTGAAGAAAAATAACACAATAATACAACACATTGTGCATACTTGAAGAGCACAATTTAATATATTGTCAAAATTGATCTTACTAATCTTTTTGAGTGGTGATGAAAAAACTATTGTTGCACTCCATGATTGGCTACTATCAAAACTAGGTGAAAATACATGGTTGATTAAAAGCTCTTGCATGGAAGAAGCCTTTGCTTTCAACTAAATGATAACCTTGATTGTCAATACTAGATCAAGGTGAAACATCAAGCATCCTCACTAGGACAAGGGATGATGTGTGCCTGATTGTAACACCGATTGTGGCAAAATCACTTTATGTATACATATTTCATAGGATATCTATCCTCACCCAATAAAATCATCTACACATACATGATTTTCAATGCATTTTCCCTCACTAGAATACAAAATGAGCATAACGAGAGAAATGGCATAAACACAAAGCAACAAACATAAGCACCAAGATGTACCCTAGAAACCCTTTATTGGGAAAACCGATGTTCAAATCTATCTTTGTTACCCTTGGCCAATCCATCCAAGTCGGTCAGTTGAGGCAATTTACAATGGAGACAACAAGCCATTTAAATAGGTGCCATTACATGCTAATACCATGTGGTGCAAAACCTTGTGCCATCATAAACCACCTATGTTAAACACACTTTTGACCAAGTCAAGGTTAAATTAACACTCTCCCCTTTAAACTTGACATGGGATAAATACCTAACCCACTCAAAGTTTATTAACCAGTATTTGAGAATACAACATTCTCCCCTTAATTCTATCACCTAGGTTTACAGCTCGACCTTACACCAGTGAAGCAACAAACCAGGGGTATGCATGCCTAAACAAGGTCTTACAATGGTATGATCATTTACATGTGATTAACTCCAAAGTCCAAAACCACAAAATGCCTACCATTGCATGCTTGAGAAAATGATGCTATAAAACATCAACCTATTACATTTCTTGCATCTCTCATATTCTAAATACAATGACATGTATCTATTACTTTTTCATCCTCTCTACAATTTGTCATTGTGCCATTTTCCATTCACTCTCAACATGGCTCCTAAACCCATGGATAACAAGATCGAATTGTCCACATTGAAATTTATTTCTACCATCCACAATGTTCTCCCATCACCAAATTGTAGCCACCATCCACATACCACATTGTTTCATAATGATTTCGATTCCTAAAGAGAAAGCAACCATAAAACACGTTATCTATTTCACCCAATAAAGGAAGCTCAACACCTCATCAAGATACCTGATCTGCATTCAAAATCTAGTTGTATATTTTTGCGAACACATGTGGGTCTTACACTAGATAGAGCCTTGAATATTTCCAACCAAGCTCCAAAGCTTCACACATCCTTAAGTAGACTAAGGATGAACACGTGCCAAAGGAAATCATTGTTCATGCTCACATAGTCTTAGATGCCTCCACACTACTACAAGGAATATCAATGTCTTGCTTCAATGCAACGATAGAAAAATGTTGCAGGCACATCTCCCGAGCTGCAACAAATTCTCCAACAAGAATATCACATCACCATTGTCTATATCGACAACAAAAACTCTTATGCTGACTCAACCTACATATCTTCAATCATCAAGGTGATGGTCCTTCTCCAGTGTTGGTGGATCGATTTATGTATCTTCTGTTCCTACAACATCCATGAAGTGATAGATCTTCGTGTTGAATTTTTAATGATGACTCAAGCACATGTAGTTTCTTTTCATTTTAGCATGAATGTGAACCATAAACAATGTAGCAACACAATAGCTGCAGTAAACCAAGATCACAAGAAGAATAACCATGCACAAGACACAATAAGTTATCCTGGGAAAACCCTTCTCAACCAAGGGAAAAACCCAACAACCCTTTACTATGTTTCCAAGAGAAGAACCCCTCTCCACCTAAAATATAGGTGCCAACAAAGGTGGCCCTCAAGACAAAACCCTAGCACACACAAGAGGGTGCTCCATGACCAAGAAAGCTAGCACATAGAAACGTGCGCACCAAATTTCAGCTCACCAAGTATGCGTTGAGTGAATGAGATATGCTCCTCAATGGGGATGTATCTCTCTAATATATACATGACCTAACTCAATGAATATACATGTCTATTAGCACAATAGGGCCGACTTGTACAACTCAATAATACAATTTGTCTTTTACATAATATTAATTATCTTTACATAGTAGGGCAGACTTGTACCCTTCACAATACAAATTAGAGTTTTACAATAGTCTTACTCTTTGAAAATATAGCAAGGGGTCTCACACACATCCTCTAGTGCTCTGCCACTAGGGACAAGTCCATATGTGCTCAACCACAAGGGATGTCACCCTCAAACAAATCAACTCAACTAAATCCATAGGAGTATGAACTGGAGAGCCATCTCAAGTCAACTCAATTAAGTCCATAGGAGTACAACATGAGACCATCTCAAGTCATCTCAACTCAGTCCAGAGGAGCACGATAAGAGACCAACACAAGTCATATCAACTCAGTCCATAGGAGTATGACTCACCTATCACATAAGCATTCTCATAGATCATATCAACTCAGTCCAGAGGAATACGATCTGGAGAATGTCTCATGAAGATGCAATCATCAACACTCCCTCTCAGCTAGGGAGGCATTCTCCACTAGGCCAAGTCTCTCACGAAAGTACTCAAACTTTGTCTTGGAAAGCGGTTTGGTGAAGACATCTGCAACTTGCTCGTGTGTAGAAAGGTACTGCACATGTACTTCTTTCCTCTGCACCATATCTATGATGTAATAGTGTTTGATCTCAATGTGTTTTGATTTATCGTGAAACACAGGATTCTCCGAGAGCTTAACACAACTTTGGTTATCGCAATGGATAACAATGGAATCCATCTCATGTCCAAATAAATCTGTAAAGATCTTGCGAAGCCGCACTGCTTTGTGGAATGCCACACATAATGCAATGTACTCTTCTTCTGCGGTACTCAAATCCATAGAAGTCTGTTTCCTGCTGCACTAGGAAACCATGGCAGATCCCAAAGTAAAGCAACAAACGGAGGTACTCTTCCGGTCCACTACACTCCCTGCCCAATCTTCATTGGCATATCCCTGCAATATCATGTCTACACCAGAGGAATATCTCAGTCCATAACCAATCGTGCCTCGTAAATATCTCAACACATGCTTCACTTCTATCTAGTGTGTCTGTCTCGACTGACTCATAAACTGACTAAGTACACTCACTGCATAGCATATATCAGGTCTGGTGTTAACCAGATACATCAATGATCCAATCAACTATCTGTAAATATGTGGATCAATCTCGCCTGAATTAGAAGAAGTCTCGTTCAGTTTCTTCATATTCATCACCATCGGTGTAGCCATGGGCTTGTAATCTGTCATCCCGAATTTATTCAATATCTCCACTGTGTATTTCCCTTAACTCAGGAAAATCTCATCAGTCCTCTGCCACACTTCTAGTCCCAAGAAGTAGTGCATCATACCAAGGTCCTTCATCTCGAATTCAAAAGCCAATGCACACTTGCATTCAACAATAAGGATTTCTGAACCGGTGAGGAATAAGTCATTAACATATAGGACCAAAATCATGCACTCATCACCAACAATGTTGTAGTATAGGTTTGGATCAACAACACTCTTGTTGAAGCTCAAACTCATCAAGTATCCATCAATCTTCTCATACCATGCACGAGGTGCATGCTTTAGTCCATACAGGGCTTTCTTCAACCTACACACATGAGACTCCTTCTAATGTATCACGAATCCATCTGAATGCTTGATGTAAACTTCTTCCTCAATTTATCCATTGAGAAAGGTTGTCTTCACATCCATTTGATGTAGTCTCCAACCCATGGATGCTGCAAGGGAAATAATTGTACAGATGGAAGTGTATCGGGCAATAAGAGAAAATGTCTCCTCATAATCTATTCCCTCCACCTGAGAGAATCCTCTAGCCACAAATCTCGCTTTGTACTTCTCGATACTTCCATCAACTGCATGTTTGATCTTATAGACCCACTTGGAAGTCACTACAAACTTCCCTTTCGGTCTCGAAACAATATTCCACACATCATTCTTCATGATAGAATGATACTGTTCAGTCATGGAATCTTTCCAAACCTGCTAACTTGCTGCTTCTCCATGACAAGAAGGCTCAGTATCAATGATGTGACTCATAGATGAAACATAGCTCGAAAATATCTGTGGTCTCTTGCTCTCTCGGAATGTACCATAAGGAGCTCCATGTCCCTCTGCTTCCTGCAGAGTTTGTCGAGCCCATGCAGGCCTCTTCTGGCCTACTGCAAGGTCTCTAGGAACATCAACTAGAGCTATGGGATCAACTGGATCAACAACTGTCTCCCTCTGGACCGCTGAAGGGGGAGAAGGTATTGTCTCTTCTTTCTTCTCCCTGTCAATCTCCATATGAGATTCTCTGGATCTTCTGAAGGCTATCTCTTCCTCGAAGGTGACATCTCTGCTAACTTCGATTTGTCTCTGACGAGGGATGTATATCTGATATGCCTTTGAAGATTCACTGTACCCAAAAAATGTACCCTTTCTGCTTGAAGGGTCTAGCTTGGTCCTCTTTTCCTTGGGTACATGAATGTATACTGGACACCCAAATATCCTGAAGTGTCCAACCTCAGGCTTCACTCTGGTGAAAGCTTCTTTGGGAGTCATGTTCTTTAGAATCTTATGAGGACTCCTATTCTGAACGTACACAAATATCATGGATGCCTCTGCCCACAGAATCATAGGTAGATTCTGATCATGTATCATTGCTTTGGTTTCCTCAATAATGGATTTGTTCTTCGTCTCTACAACCCCATTCTGTTGAGGGTTATAAGGAATGGTGTACTCCTTGTCGATCCCTGCCTTAATACAAAAACAATTGAAATCCCTGGAGGCGTACTCTCATCCATTATCTGATCTCGACACCTTGATCTTCCTCCCGATCAGGTTCTCAACCTGACCTCTAAACTCTTGAAATTTCGCAAGGAATCCATCCTTGGTCTTCAAGAAGTAAATTCACTTCTTTTGAGAGTGATCATCGATGAAGAGCACATAGTACAAGTATCCTCTCAAGGAAGCAACATACATAGGTCCACAAACATCTGTATGTATCAAGTCTAAGATTCCCTTGGATCTATTGTCACTGCTCGGAAAGGACCCCTTGACATTCTTTTTAAGAGCACAACCTCTGCAAACACCATCATGATCAATATGTATCTTTAGAAGGTCCGTCACAATCTTCCATAGAGGGGAAGGGCTTTATAATTTAAATGAAGAAGTCTCCTATGCCATAGCTCACTCAAGCTAATAGTATCATGTAACAATGCTTGAACTTGTCGGACAGTCAATATGTACAAACTATTTTCTCGAACACCAATCACCCGAGCATAATCCATGCGTGAGTTCTTGTGCCATGCAAGAACTTTTCCTTCAGAGAAAATAACCTTGTAGCCTTTATCCTCTAAGGCAGAAACAAAGACAAAGTTCCTTTTCATCCCAGGTACATATAGTACCACACTTAATTGAAGTGGTATGTCATAATATAGTTGGAAAGAAGAAGATCCAACTCCCTTCACAATATATCTAGCATTATCACCAAGTACAACATGAAGACGAGACTCTTTCTCTACAAGATCAGTGAGATGTTCTCTATATCCAGTCATGTGTCTAGAAGCACCACTGTCAATCGACCAAATATCACTATCAGTAGAAACTATACCTGAGAGTGCTGAAATGAAGAAGAACGCTTCATATTTTATGCCTTCATCTCTTTGAGGTGGTTTTGAATCAACATCGACAATGGAGGCATGTTGTATTCCTTTCTTCCCGGTAGGACAATTTCTCGCAATGCGTCCATACTTGTCACATCTGAAACATTGAATCTTTGATATGTCTTTTCTTTGTTCATGACCTGGAGCTACTGAAGTTTTCTTGTCATTGAATGCTTTGCTAAAACTTCTTCTATTTCTTTTGCCTTTCTTTGCATGATAAGCAAGGGCTTGATTGTCATTATGATGGGAGTCTTGCATGCCTCTGGCTATAATTCCGGTTTCCTCCTTAGTGTAGTCTGCCCATAGACGATCAAACTGAGGTAAGTATGCTCTTCCACTGATACTTTTAATGAATGGTTCCCAATGGATTTGAAGAGAATTGAGAGTAATCATGAAAATTTCTCTATCTATTATGGTTTCTCCAATGGAACCTAACTGATCTATGATCTCTGAAATTTTCATGAAGAAGGTAGCAATGGTATCATCTTTCATCATCTTGAGATTTTGAAGTTGGTGTTTCAATGCAAGAGCTTTGTTAGTGTTGTTGCTCTCAAACATCTTCTTCAACGCATCATACATTAGATAAGCTGTCATCAAGGTAGAAATGCGAGGTAGTAGATGATCTCTTACTGAGTAGATGATTATCTTCCTAGCTTTGACACCATTTGTCTTCCATTCAACCTTCTCTTCATCGGTTGTTGTTGTTGGTAGAGTTCCTTCTATCAACTTCAATAGGATACTTTATTCTAGAGTGATGTGTAATCTTGATTTATAGGAGCTGGAGTTGCTTGATCCATCAATCCTATCTTCCACCAAGGTTCTATTCCTCATGGCTTGCAGATTCTTCACAAACCCTAACGGCTAGGATAGAAACCCTAGCGTTTTTCAAGAGGAAGTCTCTAGGAGTTTCGTTGGACTTATGACTACCAACAAGAATCCCTAGAGAGTGAAAAGAACCCCAACGAGCCATAAGAATTCCCCAACAACCCGCAAAAACCCTAGAAACCGAAATCTGCAGAAACCCTAGAAACCCTAGGGCCAAAAATCCAAACTTCTTCAATTTTCAATTTGAAAGTTGCAGGTGATGCGCTGGACTAGGCCTTACCTGTCTGTGAATAATTTAGGCCCAACACTCAAGGGAAAGTGCTAAAACTAGGTTGACAAGGAAAAGGGTAAGGGCCGTTTTTGTAGTTGTAGCAAGAAGGTGACTGCTAGCTTGAAAAGATGTTGGAGTAGCTTGTGCAATGGCTCTTTCAGGAACACTGCTTTGATACCATGTTAAATTTTTAATGATGACTCAAGAACATGTAGTTTCTTTTCATTTTAGCATGAACTTGAACCATAAACAATGCAACAACACAATAGCTGCAGTAAACCAAGATCACAAGAAGAATAACCATGCACAAAACATAAGAAGTTATCCTGGGAAAACCCTTCTCAACCAAGAGAAAAACACAACAACCCTTTACCATATTTCCAAGAGAAGAACCCCTCTCCACCTAAAATATAGGTGCCAACAAAGGTGGCCCTAAAGACAAAACACTAGCACACACAAGAGGGTGCTCTATGACCAAGAAATCTAGTGCATAGAAAAGTGCGCACCAAATTTTAGCTCACCAAGTATGCATTGAGTGAATGAGATATTATCCTCAATGGGGATGTATCTTTCTAATATATACATGACCTAACTCAATGAATAGACATGTCTATTGGCACAATAGGGCTGACTTGTACAACTCAATAATACAATTTGTCTTTTACATAATATCAATTATCTTTACATAGTAGGGCCGACTTGTAACCTTCACAATACAAATTAGGGTTTTACAATAATCTTACTCTTTGACAATATAGAAAGGGGTCTCACACACATCCTCTAGTGCTCTACCACTAGGGACAAGTCCACATGTGCTCAACCACAAGGGACGCCACTCTCAAATAGATCAACTCAACTAAATCCATAGGAGTACGAACTGGAGAGCCATCTCAAGTCAACTTAACTAAGTCCATAGGAGTACAACATGAGACCATCTCAAGTCATCTCAACTCAGTCCAGAGGAGCACGATAAGAGACCAACACAAGTCATCTCAACTCAGTCTAGAGGAGTATGACTCACCTATCACATAGGCATTCTCACATATCATCTCAACTCAGTCCAGAGGAGTACGATCTGGAGAATGTCTCATGAAGATGCAATCATCAACACTTTGACCATATGCAACTGGCCTTTCCATCATGTTAATTATCTAGCTAGTATGTGCTTGAAATTAGCATTCCATATACAAACCAATAAAGCATATCCTTTTTGACAGTTACTTCATTATGACCATCTTGATCTAGGTCACCTTCACTTACCTACGAGGTCAACAATCGTTGGTCTATGCTATATTTAGATAACCAATGAAATTCTGTCTATACCAGCATTACATCGAAGCATGTTCTCCATATAGAAGTTTATTCTACACCCCACCATGTTTGCACGTTTGATCCATTACAAAACTCCTTACATCAACCTTCTTGCAACCACTTGGGTCATTGCTACTTGAGAACATGTCCAATGGTCCATACACAACAATACACTACAACAACATCCAAACATATTAAATTTACTCCAAGCAGGGATCATAGATTCAATTCGACCAATGCTAAAGCAAAAACCTCTATGTGGATTCTTATGGTCACACTCCATCAATCATGACCCATAGAGATATTCCATGAGTTTTTGAAGTGCCTTCCATAGTTGATGATTACATCGACACGCCGCTAGGTTCACAATAAAACAAAGAGACAAATTTGCACCGGATATGGTTTTATTAATCACAACCACGCTCTGATCGACCTCAACTAATGGATTTATTTCTTCCATGGCCTGCACATCTAGCAAATCCAAGCACTTATTTCCCATGCTTTTAGATCTTACTTGTGAGCTTCCTTTCACCGGTTTCTGTTCATTGATGTCTAGCTTATAGCTCCCTTGTGTCCTTAGCACATAAGCAAGTCAACCATATAACCACAACTCGGGGCACAACTTTTCTAGTCTCACACATGGACACACATCTGTACCAACCTTTTGCTCCCAAATCATTCATCTGCACTTTCTTATGGCATTCCATATGCCCATAGTGGATAGATCCATAACCTAAAGAACCTTAAACTCATTCTCATATCACTCTCATGAGAGTCCAAGCCAACTAGGCTTTGATACCATATTAAAAATGAGCATAGCTAGAGAAACATCATAAATACAAGGCAACAAGCATGGACACCAATTTGTACTATGGAAACCATTTACTAGGAAAACTAGCCTTCAAAGATATCTTTGTTACCCTTGGCCAATTTGGCCAACCTAGCCAAGTGAGGCTAACATTGACCACTTCAGGTACTTTACAATGGAGACAACAAACCATTTAAATAGGTGCCATTACATGCTAATACCATGGCCTATGAAACCTTCTACCACCTTAAACCACCTATAATGAATACACCTTTGACCAAATCAAGGTTGACCTATTAACATGCATATTTGGTTGGTGTCAACCATATTAGGAGAGGAAATCGTTATGGATACAAGGCATACAATATGGTTTCTTTGGACTTTGAAAGGAACTTTTACCTACAACTTAATGACTCCATTGTTGGCCCTGACCAATTCAAGGTCTCCTTGCCGACTCGAACTAGATCGAGGGTAAGAATAATAGTTCCCTTTGCTATCTCCAAGTAAATCAAGGCATGCTGCATACAATTTAAAATAATTTGTTATAGTATCAAGACTTTGACATGCTTCTTTTCCATATAAGAATGCCATGAATAAGCACATCTAAGAATACCATAGTGTCCACATCCACATATAGGGATGCAAACAATAATTGTATATGAGGATACTAGTAATGTCCAGTGATAAGAATACCAAGAACCATCATTGCCTCAGGATTTTATAAGAACCAGACAATAGTTAATAACAAGTACAACACAAAGTACCTTCCAATGTATTGATTATAGAATGAAGATGTAACGATGTTATCTCCCCCACTCTTATAAGTTGAATGAATGCATTGTAGTTAATAACAAGTACAACACAAAGCACATTCCAATGTATTGATTATAGAATGAAGATGTAACAATGTTATCTCCCCCACTCTTATAAGTTGAATGCATGCATTGATGTATTCTTGTAGGCATGTCACACACATAGGTACCAAAGGATATGTATGTATGTACATAGTCGTTTTCCTACGCTAAAAGGTCAAGATGAATATTGTAAAAGATAAAATTGCAATTGAACCTATATCGTTATTTCTTCTTTTGTTTGTAGAACCAAGTGAATGCCAATGAGAGGAGTGATATACCCATGTCCCATATAAATAACTATTGGAGTTATATTCCTTTTCCAATGAGAATACCATCAAATTGATATACTTGAACACATGGCCAATATGACCATAGAGGGGGAAACCATAATAGAAGGATCCCACCATGGAAGCCATAGAAGCGATCATAAAAGGCCTCATAATGATATTTCCATGGATTGATGAATGAAACATATATTCTTGAGATTAATACACCATTCATATGGCCATGCATTATTTCCTCTTGTCTATGTAGAACTCGAGCATAATCCAAATATCACATTGCCCATTGCTGATAAATGAAAATTGCAACATATAATTATGCTTGTCAATGCCATGCACATGTAGAATCCAAACGTCTCATCGTTCAATGATGATAAATAGTAACAACATGTAATTCTGCTTGTTAATGGCGTGTCAAAGCTAATTTAAATATCACATCTCTCCCTGTTGATAAATTAAGATTAAAACATATAATTTTGCTTTCTTATGGTGATGTACATTTGTGTTTTACTATTTGTTGCACTCATCATCCTAGAAAAAAATCCTCCACTAATTAGCACCAGATCATCACGTATCCACTTATCTACATTATTATAAGAAGTAAATTAAAAAACAATATTTGAGCTAGTTTCCTTCTAGATCCAAAATTGCAGTAATGTAGATGCATCGAAGAAATCCCCTAGTGATGGTCCAAGTGTTGTAGGCATGTCCCATTATCCCCTATCATGTAGGGATAACTAGAAGTTTTTTTCACTTTTGATTTTTATCATAATCCACAAATGAGACCTATGGTTATCCATGGAAATTTGCAAGATATTTTCTTTACATTTTCTCAACTGACTCATGGTGATATTTTTATGGAGATTGTACTGTGCATTGCTATATCTTATGTTTATATTTTATGATGTTGCTCCCTATATTTGTCATGAACATGATGATCATTGGTGTAATTTGATAATGGCTCATAACACTTTAAAATTTTGTCTCCTACTGGGTTGTACTATGGTGGGTTCATAGTTTTCCAATAGATAAGTGTGTTTCCTTTTGAGTAAAGGGTACTACTAGCAACCTAGGTGGGTGTTCCATATAATTTTCCTATCACCCATAGCCACTTCCATGCAGATTCATCATATTCATGCTCATGGTTGATTTGTCATATGTCATACATCAAGGTCCATACTTAATAGTCCCATGTAGGAAAGCCTCATCTTAAGAGCTATAAGCTTGAGGTTGATACAACTAAAATAAAAAACCAAACAATAAATCTTGAGCCATGCCACCTTTAAAAAAAACCGATGCCTCAAGTCCCATGCTTAAAAATGCATATCTAAACAAAGGGACAAATCAAATAGAGAAAAAGGAAAGAAAGGGGTAGTAAGAAAAAGAGGCTCCAGGAAAGGTAACTATTTGCTAAGCGCTTCCTCTCTTTAAAGACACTCACGTGGATGAATATCTTAAAAAAACCTTATGTGATAGTGAGAATCAACTCATGAAGTTTCCCTCCCTTAATATCACATCCACTTCATCACCCACACCTACCTTAGTGTTCTTGGAAATGCGTATTGTCTTAGGGGTTTCACATGTAATAAATGTTAATGTTGTCCTTGCCTTAATTAATTTAGGAAGGGGGTATAAGTTAAATGAGTCAATGAGCTATGAAAAAGATGACATCTATGATCAATCACCTAATGATACATATCCAGATGCAATAGATAATCATTTGAGTTAAACTCTCTTTCATTAGGATTTGTGACAACTACATTGGGATCTATGTACTTACCTCGAGATTTGTCTTTACATTGGAAACTATGTACTTGCATTGGAATTTGTGACACATACCTTGGGATATGTGATTTCCTTGGGTGTTGTGAGCCTTGCCTAGGGTGTTGTGTACTACATTGGGAATTGTGACAACGTGCCTTGGGCATTGTGAGCCTTGCCTAGGGTGTTGTGTGCTGCATTGGGCATTGTGAGCCTTGCCTAGGGTGTTGTGTGCTGCATTGGGCATTGTGACTGCATTGGGAGTTGTGACAGAGCCTTGGACCCTTGAGATGGGTTGATTTCATTCTTTGTGGAGGTCGTTACACCTTGGAGGATGAAATATCACATTTTTTGAGCCTTTTTATGGAGCTGCTCACTTTAGAGAGCCCACACATGCCACATGTATGGCCTACTTCACCATTTTTAGGAGGACAAATTGGTGGTTGAGGTGGTTGCTTTGGTTGTTGAGGTTGTTAGCTTTGTTTGAGGAGGTTGTTGATGACTCTTTTGACTACATTCCTTATTGTGGACATCGTTATATAAGTGGCGTAACCACCTCATATTATATTGTATTGTTAACGACATCTTCATAATTAGTTGAGGAGATAATGGTTCTTTATGGCTTTCTATGATAGATCTAGGATCGTATTATTTTTCTATTGAAAATATTGTTAGATCTCTTTTCTATGTAAGAGAAACATCTTTTATTGTGAACTTTGCTATAATCTTGTGGTGAAAACTCTTTGTCTATTTTTTGGTTCATGGTATGGATGGTTAAATAAACCACTATCTTGGAGATTTTGTCTATGTGGATGCTTATGCAAATGAATGCATGCCAATGAATCAATGGTCTAGTGTGTCAATTTGATGAGTAAGTGCATTCTCTTTAAATCTTGTGGTATTTATTTTGAAATGTGTTAAATGTGGTAATATTTCTCAAGTTTTGGTTGTACACCCTCTTTCCCTTCTCTTGATAGATTCCCTCTCAAGGCTATTTGAAAATTTTGAGTGAGGATTTTCCTTTGACATTCTTGAAATTTGCTTAGGCTACTAAAACAATTTGGTAGGGTTTGAGGTCTTTCAACTCTATCTTTTTACTCCACTAACAACTTCTCAAGAAGATCCTTAATTGACTCCATATGTCCAATCAATAGCTAGGCACTAGTCCATTCATTCTCTATCCAAACAATTAAAATCAAGATTTATTTTTTCCTTTTTTAGAGTAGATTTGAAATTTCTATAGCTTACACTTTAGTTTTCAGCCCTAGAACTCTAGACGTCTTGATAGATTTTTCACTATTTTAAGTTAGAAATCATCTATTTTGATAAAAATATATCTAACTACCCCATTTTCTGCATTAAATAATGGTGAATCGATTCATTTATAGTCATTGTTATTTGCATGTTAATAGCAGATTAGTTAGTTACTTTAATTTTTAGATTTACTTCTTGTTTTAGCCTTTGAAAGACATAATTTTACATCTATGCGAGGGATTAAACTTAATTCTCTAATTTACTTGTTTATGGCTCAATTCAATTCACTTTTAAGAGAAGTTTTATAGTAGCATTAGTTAAATTTCAGATCTAGAATTTGTGGGAGTTAAATACACATAGAAACACTTTAATAAACCCCCAAAACTTGCCTAAATGAACTCTTAACTCAAATATGGAATTTACCTTGATTAATCAACTTGATTCGTAGATATCTCATCCTTCAAAGCTGGTTTTAATTGGGTATTAACATAGGTAACCTTAGACTTGGTTTTTCTTGCCTTAGGGAGCCTAATTGCTATTAGGGAAGCTTCTCTTGTGTTGGGTTTTATCCCAACCTAAAAAGATGGAAGTAGTTGTCTAGGTGATAGTGACAATTCTTCCGAGTTACATTCAAGCTTAGTACTTTGTGAGAGATTTGCAGTAGGGGGTGCAAGTTTGTGTGATAACATTTTGGCATTGTTGCTAGGGAGAAAGTCTATTTCTCGGAGACATTTATAGATCAACTACATTCTTTGATGATGTGTTTTTTTGAAGATCATGTTCTCATCTCGGTGACTCCATTGGAAGAATGAAGCCCTTGTTCATGCAGAGTTTGAAGGCTTTGTGGTTGTAAGATGACGCGAACAATATTGTGAAGACTTTGAAGATTCACCTTAGAGTCTCCACATTTCAGATTTTTTAGATTTGAAGTAAAAGAAGCATGGATTCATTTTGCAAGGAATTGGAAGAAATTTTTTTGGTCTTTTAGATTTCTCATGCATTCATGGATATCCACATGAGTTTCATTATGAGTGATGGAAGAAGCATGCTTTGAGATTCTATGGAAATCATAATAATTCTCCATTTTTTGTTGCTTCTTTCATGGATTTTATTGAAAAGTTTAATCTTATCCATGAAGATGTAATTATGAAAATGTATGTACTTTCCATGAAAATAGATGCAAGGGAGTGGTATGATAGGGTCAACCCAAAGAAGATAATTTCATTTGCATGTTTCTTCATAATTTTTCAAGATTTTTGAATGGATGTAGAAGATCAAAGGGAAGGATTAGATGATGCATTTATTTGGGTTGAAATTTGTAAATACAAGAAATGAAAGTTGGATAATATGATTCTTACATATGAGAGGGACCACTTCTCTTGGATAAATAAAGTGCAAAAAGAAAGCATTGGTTTTTTTTGCTTGAATATGCTAGAGAAAGATATGGAATGATAGATGGAGAATTTTCTCATCTTTCCATGGTAGAGCATGAGCCACCTCATGAATCCATTGAATATGAAGTACTTCAAGACCCCATTGAAGGCCAAGCACATGAAGAAAACATGGATGAAGAAGAGCAAGAGCCACCTCATGAGTCCATTAAGGAAGATGCCTATGATGAATATCTAGATGGTGAGAACATCCAAGCTTCCATCTCTCCTCCACATGAAGACAAGGGTTTGGTAAATTGCACTCCTTTCCAAATTTTTAAGTTTTGTGATGTATCCTTTGATGATTTGGAGAAAGATGAGTTTGTAGAAAAACCCTTGGATTTAGTCAATCCCTCATTTGATGAAGAACATGATAGCCATGAGATTAAAAATATTGACGATCTTTTCCATATTGAAAGACACATATGGAATATAAGTTGCTTTCATGTTGATGGGGATCCTATTTATGATATGGATGATGATGATTCTAGGGTCAAAATTTAAAACTTATTTTATTTATTTTCAAATTTTTAAATCAACATGTAAAATCATCGCTTCATTGAGTCTGGTTGGAATTATCTATACCATATTCCAATTGAAACATATTTGCACATGGAATGGTGGCTACCGAATATCGATTGACACGATTATCGCCAAAATTTTAATCAAATTTATGCACTAACGGAAATAAAATATGAGACAAGGATGTCGATTGAAATTTAAAACAAACGTAATTTATAATGTATGTTGATGGAATCCCAATAAAAATTATCATTTTATTTTCCCATATACCAATCAATATGCTATCATTTCATGCAATTTAATTGAAATATTCATTTATTTGCCAATATTTTAATTGAAACTAATGTTTCCCGAATTCGATCGAAACTGTAGAATTATGGTTAAGAAATATATGAATATAGATTGACATTTATAAAATTCATAAATAATATGTGGTTATGGTTACAATCCGATACGAAAAAGGTAAATAATTAACAATAAAAAATATAAGTACTCTTGGTAATACCTTACTAGATATTGATTGACATTAAGACGCCAACGACATGGGAAATATGAACCGATAACTTTGTAAATAATATTAAAATTGAAGTGCTACAGAAGATAATAATTGGGTGTAAAGATAAAGTATACAATTGATTAAATACGTAAAAATGAAATAAAATCAGTGGCTCTTTCTTTTCTAATGTAGCAGTCAAGCATGCACTCCTTTTTAGTGCCAAGGAGCTGCTCATCACCATTCAGTGTAGTGTTGATATGTTGAGATTTGATACTGTCAAATGCTTGTCCTATGTTTTGAGATAGTTCAAAAAAGTAACATGATTTCTATCGTCAATAGATAAAGTAGCATGATTTCTATCTTCAATAGATAAAGTTGTTTGAAAACTCTCAAATTTTTCATCACATTTTGTATTTGTCGTGAAAAATGTTCAACTAATATTGATAGTTTTTTAATGTTTGCTGGCAATTCTATCCATCTTTTCCCTAATCCCATTCACAAAATTAAGCAAATAGAGATATGATTCATGTTAATATGAGTTTATAAAGTAATAGCTTCTATACTTGAAAGATACAATGTCTTCAAAAATACCAAAATCATCTCCAACCATGTTGTAAATCACATGCTCACTCAAAAGGATTGAAATGCAACTCCCCTCGGAGGATTTAATGCATGATCAAAATAAGCATTACTCTAGACCTATTTCTATTGCGTGTTGTTAGTTATATTGATGAATATTAACGCTAATAAAAATAAAAAAGAAACAAGATCCAACCACTCTACATAATATTGATATTCAATGTTCTATATTGTTCAAAATTGTCTAGATACAGACAAATATATCAATTTATTGATTGACAAGATTCTAAATATCGATTGGTACAACAAAACACTGATTGCTGTAGTTTTTAAAATCAAATGACGTATAGTAATGTATAGGGTTCAATATACTATATAACCTTGATCAATATGGTTTCCACATCCATATCCCATAATATTTCTATGATAAATATCATGGTGGTATGTCAATCGACATATCCATGAAATGGTTTTTTAATCTATGCTTGATCTTACATGGATCATGCTCAATTGGCTTACCATAATTTTTTATGATGATGTTCACCAATTCTCACACAAAGTGTGCTAATGACATGGATGGAATGCCATCAAATTTGGATCAATATTATATTGGTTGTTATTAATCACCTATATCAATTATATGTCTTGTGCATATTGATTGATATATATGAAATATGGTTTGCTGTTAATTTCTAGGAATTTTATGTCAATCGATATATATTGGTAGGTTGAGAAGGGAGAAAATGAATCTCTGCTTTTTCAAATAAGTCCTATCGTAGCTTGCAAACACCCATATCTTAGGCTTTGCACATTTGACATAGAATGAGAACATACATGACATACATAACAAAAAATTAAAGTAAATAGAGAGAACAATCACATAACGGATACAATAACATATACCGAGGAAGCCTTAGTACTAGGAGGAAACCCATTTGGAAAGAGAGCAATTAACTAATCTGATCAATTAAAGCATAGTACATTGATTAATGCTTCCTTACATCTCCAAGCATGACACCATGTTCTTTAACTTACAATAAGAAAGATAATGGTGTTCCCTTACAGTGCTCTATTCTCTTTATTTTTAGGTGAGGAATAGATTGATAAAATTAATCTTGATCATTAACTAGGTTGAAGGTGGTTTAAGATAGTCAACATTTATTATGCTATGGGAGCACATTATTCTTATTTATTTTCTTTATAGTAAGGGGATTTTATACCCAAAAATCACTACTCCTAGAAACATGGTTACTAACTACCCCTTGGAACCATTGCCAACAACACCACCGATTGGGCATCACCACTACCCTCAACACCACAACAACTGGCTTCAACACCATCACCAAGGAGACCAAGTGCATCATCCTATCGATCATGTCTCATGCATTGCCTATTGATGAATCATAATTTTACCATCTTTTTCCACCCTCTTTCCCTTATATATAAGCTCTTTTTGCTTACTCATAACCCTATATTAATCATTTTTAATGTTCAAACACTAAATTTAGGTCCAAGGTGTTTTTCCATTTCATTTTCTAATATTTCATTTGATTTTCTGATTATATATATAATTTTTTTTATGTACTTGGGAAATAGACAACTCGCAGTTCTCGTACTTGCGTGACACGTGGTCGATACCTGTCTACTACCACTATAAACCCAGGTGCGCCACACATCCTGCAAGCATGGAGCACAAGTAAAGTAGGGTGAGAATCGAACTTGAGACCTCCTTTACAAATTTCCTTCCATTTACATTGCACATGCCAATCGGTCTACACCCCTGCGGGCCTAAAATTTGAAGGACACGGGGGTGGGATTTGATCCACTTATGTGTGCACGAGTCACGATACCATTTAATATAGTATCTCTGGGTGAAACCACACGTTCGACCACTACCTCAAGGTGCCCCCATGGCTCTAGCTAAAGCCCTCAAGAGAATTGAACCTTGCCCAATGCTGAAAAACTCCTTGCTTTCCACCATTGGATCCAACCCCTTTGGGTGATTTTCTGATTATATATTAGGGAAAGTGTGTATTTGTATTTATTTTTGAACAAGGGATTAATTTATAGATTGTTGCAAATCCATTTGCTACAAAATTGTTTGTAGTAGAACTATTTGTTGCAGAATTGTCTATTTTCTATAGAACTGCCCATTTGCTGCATAACTGTCTATTTTCTCTGGAAGTGTTTGCTACAGATCCATATGCTACATATCCACTAGCTACAAATCCATAGGATGCAAGTCCACCTGATTTAATATTCCAAATATGTTTTCATCCGATATTACAACAATCAATTATGCCATGTATCTAGGAGCATCATCGATAACCATCTTAGATGTAGCAAGAGTATTGGAACTGTTTATGTGTTTAGTCATGAGTTGTTGTAAGCACTTGAGATTATTCTATCATCAAGTGGATTCTATTTCAAACAAGCTCATGCACTCAGGTCGAATATGCTCTATTCACATTCAAATCAACACTTATAAGCCATTCAAAGAAACTAGTCAAGGGTTAACAAAGATGCCACAAATTTAGTGCTCAATCACTTGGAGAAGATATTAAATGATGCGATTTATGGTTTCAATTGTTGTAGGGATAATTTCTACAGACCCACATGTAAAAATTCATTTTTCCCATATATGTGTTCCAAATACGTACCAATTTGCCTTGGCCACTTGGATAATAATTGAAACAACGATTTCCAAAGATGCAATGTCCATAACATATATTCCTATCTTTGTGGCTGAATACAAACACTTAATTACTCATTTTAGTAATCTTTTTTAACAACATGAGGCTCAAGCCCATTTTTAGTGATTCAGGTTTAATAATTTTTTAAGACTAGCTCGCATAAAGAGGAACAATTCACCTCTCCCAAGGGCATGCTTAGAGGAAACTCTTCAATACATCATGAGATAATGTACACATTTGTGTAGATATTGTTTTAATATAAATTACAATTTTATAGTTTTCTGTATATTGTGTGATTTGATTACATTCAGGTTGTTGTAGTTTCAATTCAGTGCCCTATTATGAGAGGCAAAACTCACTCCATTAGAAGAAGGTGTTGTATAGTTCAATAGTATTTTATTTTATTTTGTATATATTTATTTATTTATGTAGTTTGATTTTATGTACAGTCTTTTATTTTTGCAAGCTAAATTAATTCCTTTTACCGTCAGTGAAATATTAGTCTTTACAATAATTTGATTTATGCAATTGTGTTTCAATTCTAGCATGTTTGATTTTGCAAGTGTGAATTTCCAATTCATTGTGAGATAAGCAAACCATTAGTAACTAAGGAACCTAGATCCTGTAGATACAATGCATGACATCTCACAAGCATTTGGACCTTAGGTTGACAATTTAATGCAAAATCCATTTGGTTACTCTTGTTGTGAAACAATGAGGTAATTAAATAGATTGTCATTTTGGCACTATTTCCTGGGAGATGTCAAAGGCACAATATTATCGTTGTCATTGGTTTTTATACAAGACATGGTATGCAGATAAGAAAAGAGGAGATGTCCACTACCCTCTCTATAGGGTCTGATATGCAATGTTATGTATTCATATAAATGCATAAGTTAAGTTAGAATATTTTCATGGTGTGGTAAGAGCCACAATACTAACTTCCTTGCAAGAAATTGGTAAGAGGAAGAAATTACTAGTGAATGAGGATTCCACTAGAGGAGGAGCCAAACAAAATTTATTTCAATCAATTTCAAGGAGGTACATTATGTATAAGACTCACCATAGCTTTACAAATCACAATTCTTGAGTTACAAGCATGCACATAAAAATTGAC